>PVKN010020621.1:0-15866 GCA_004027915.1 Capromys pilorides
TGAGTCCAACTTAGAGGCCAGAATGTTGTGTATCATATGTACAAACCTGTAATCAATTCAGAGTACTCACATAGTATTTGAATAGGTGAATATATACAAAGATATCAACTAAGAAAAATTTTCCATGGTAGTAAAGAATTACTAAGAATAAAACATAACATAAATACTGGAATGGTAAATATATGACAAGCACTTCTAACAGTTTGGGGATAGGATATCACACAAAGTCCTAGTATGTTGTGGACATAGACAGTGTCTACGACGCTTACTGGTGGTCAGGTGTCACTTGTGGGACTGAGCTACTGCTATTTCCTTGATATCCACCCTGTAGAACCAGACAGAATCATGACCCATAGGGTGCAGGAGAAGTCCATTTGTAGAATATGCTGATGGACATTATTCTGCTGCTGTATACAAAGGAATAGTTTAAAGACTGCTTTTACATACCTCTTTTTCTCCTGTGTTTAATTGTTTGCCCTATTAGGTGGGTTCTTTCCATTCTCCTTCATGAAGTTGTGGTCATTTTGATCCCTCTCTAGACTATCTTTTAGTAAACTGTGTAGTGTTGGCTTTGTCATCATGAAATTCTTTAGTTGTTCTTTGTTCTGGAAGTATTTCACTTCTCCATTGAATTTGAAAGACAGTTTTTCAGAGTATCGCAGTCTGGGCTGGAATTTGTTTTCTTGCAAGACTTAAAGTACTTTGTCCCATGCTCTTCTCGACTTCATGGTTTGTTTGGAGAAATCTGCTGTTGTCCTAATGGGTTGTCTTTTAAATGTGATCTGTTTCTTTTCTCTAGCAGCTTTTAGTATATTGTTCCTGTGCTGAATTTCTGTGATCTTGATTATTATATGTCTGGGTGTGGTTTTAATTGGATTGATGTTATCTGGAGTTCTATATGCTTTAGTTCCTGAATGTCAAATTGTTTCCCCATGTTTGGGAAGTTTTCTGCTATTACTTCTGCCCCTATTCTTTTTATATTATTTGTACAGACGACTTCTTTCTCATTGATGCCTATTAGTCTTACGTTGTTCATCTTTGCATCATCTTGCAGATGTTGAATTATTTTTTCCTGCATCCTCATTGTTATTAAGAGATCTTTTCTTACCTCTTCAGTAACTTCAATGGTGTCTTTAAGGTCTGAAAGTCTATTTTCACTTTCATTGAAATGGTTTTGCCAGCTTATAATGGAGGTTTTGAGTTCCTGTATAGCGCTTTGAAACTGCTTCATACATTCTATTACTTTCCTATATTACTTATTCGAGAATTCCATCATTTGTCTATTCTCCTCTATTTTTATCAATATCTTCTTTAGAAACACTTAGTACTTCTTTTATTGTAGATATTGTTTCTTTTTTTAACTTCAGAAATTATTTCTGATCTGATATTCTCAATATCTTTCTGCAGTTGTTTCTTTACTTTAGATGCTATTATTTCAGAGATTTCAGGTGTGTGATTTCCAATTGCTTCTATGCTATTGTCTCCTGTATTTGTTCTGGGTGGGCTTGGGGCTTGAGAGTGTATTTTGTTCCTTCTCTTTCTCATTTTGTGTAGCCCTGCCTTCTGATCTTTGGTGTAGAGCTTTGGTAGAGTTCTTACCTTAGCACCAGATCTGGATCTACCAAGTTCAAACTTGTCCAGGTGGGTGTGGCTTAGGTCTGGCTGCTGAGCTCCACTTTTTCCTGTTGCAGCCTTTGGAGGTGAACCTGCTATGCCACTCTGGCAAGATGTTCTGCTCCTGGATCAGCTGGGTGGGTCTTGTCTTTAGTCTCTCTGCTGGGAGTGCTGTGGCAGTTTTCCACACTGGGCCTGTCTGATGTATGAAGTTCCACTCACATGTCAGGCCTGGTTGCTGGGTTGAATGAGTTTCTCAGCTTCCCCTTCTTGAAGCCTACCAGGTAGCTCTGGAGTTTCTCTTGTGATCCACTGGTGGCAAAGTTTCTGGAGGCTTGATGGTGGGACATGGTTCTGAAGCAGAAGTGCTATCTGGATGACACAAAGGGTGGCAGTGAGCTGGAGGCCACTAAGGAGATGCTTCACAGTTGTCAGGCAATGAGTATGGACTGATTCATCCCAGAAAGCATTAAGCACCTTCTATCTGCCTGGCACCTCAGCTTTCCAGTTATGTGGAGGACAGGCCAGGGGGAAGCCAGCTTGTCCCTTCAAGGAATGAGAAGGTGACAAAGCAGACCTAGGAGAGGCAGGAGGTAATGGCGCATGCAGACAGTCATCTGCCCTCAGCCGGAACAGCTGAAGATCTACGGTAACTATTTCTATGCAGAGGCCAGTGCAGTCCTCAGGCCCAAGAACTAACTCTGGGCTTGTCATATGGCCCTGCCCTTCTCCTATCTGGGGCCAGAGGAGTGAGGGAAATGATTCCAGAGGCACTTCTACCCTGGGAGCCTGTGATTCCAAAAGACAAATCACCTCAATGCCTCTGGGCCTCTGACTCCCTGACTTTCCCCCATCCATCCACCTTGAACAAAGGGTTGTTGGCAGAATCTAGGGCTCACTTCTTAGAAAGCTGAAAATCATTTGAATAGGGGTTTCTATTTTAGCAGGCAGTACTTACATAAGGTGGAGCCTTTCAAACATTCAATCTGATCTTATTTAAGGAAACATCAAGCAGCCCCATAGATACAGCTGGGAAGGAGGCTCCTCTGTCCTCCTTCCCCTGCATTCAGCCTGCACCTGTGCCACAGGCTGGCCTCTTCATTGGGCTAGGCCTGCCCTGGCCTGGCTGGTGTTGGGTGCCTGCTAGAGCCTGTGACTAGGCACCCCGAGGTGGCTTCAGGTACCCCCAGATGATGTGGGTAAGGTCTCCATCCAGGTCTTCTGGTACTCAGGCCCCAAGCACAGATCTGTGCCCAGCATGCTTCTTTGCAATTAATAAATGAACACTGAGAAAGTGGACAGGAAGGTTCCACAGGCTGTGTTGAATCTTTACCTATTTTGGGCCAGCCTGATAGCTCAGCGGACTAAAGCACCTGTTTCAGCAGAGCACAGCAGCCAGGATTCTATCCCCAGCATGCCATGTGGGTCCTGCCTCCAGGGTACACTGAGATGGTGATAAAAACTAAGTGTGGGGGTACACACCTATAATCCCAGCACTTTGGGAGGCTGAAAACAGGAGAATCACTATGAGTCAGATCTACATAGTAAGAACGTGCAGACCCTGTATCCCTTGCCCTACATGCATTTAAAAAATGGTAAAAATAAATTTTTGCTTATTTCTATTGCCAGTGTCAACTCTGAAATTCCAGAAGGAAAAGGAGAGATGAAAAGAGAAATGTCACATTGCACATCCTGCCCACAGTGACTCATTTCAGAAGTGGGGTTTCCTCCTTTTAAAAATGAAATACAGGGCCAGGGATGTAGCTCAGAGGCGCAGTGCCTGCTTGCCAAGCACAAAGTATTGAGTTTGATTCTTGGTACAAATAACTAAATAAATGAAATCCATGTCATTCTTCATGAAAATAGCTCTTGTTTGACCTTTAGTTGCAGCCCTGACCTACCTTGTCAGGTCCTAGAACTCTACAGAAAAGGAAGCCACTCTCCCTATAGGCCTGGTGGAATAGCAGGGTGAGGCAGCTGTGTGTAGAGAGGAAGCTAGGGAGGCCCTCTGCTTCTTCAGGAAGGGCTTCTGCCCTCTGTGCTGCCCTCCCCACCAGCTTCTAGGCCCTCACCCTGCTCAGCATGACTGGTGCAATGCAGGAGACAAAGAAGTTCTTTATCTCCTTGACAAGTGACTCTGGAATGGTCCCAGGACCTGGAAGGACATTTGAGTATGCCTTCCAGCCCCCTGTGGGGCCAGGTCTTTGGACATCCTAGTCATGGCTTCTTCAAATGTCCTAGTGCTTTTTTTTTTTTTTTTTTTTTTTTTTTTTTTTTTTTTTTTTTTATGCCTGAAAATGCTCAAATGTCTGTCCCTTGCCTGCTGCTCCTATAATGGTCTATTGTGCTTTGAGGTAGACTTGGGAAATGTTTGAAACACTTTGTTTGGGTTTGAAAAATGGAGCACACTCAGAACTAATAATGTCTCTCTAATTTGTAGAATAAAAGCTATATAGCTCTAAGGGCGCCCTCCATTCCATTCATCATCCATCAGGCATCATCTACTGTTATGGTTGAAGAGCTAAAGTTTGATTGGACTGTTTTAAAGATGAAAAGAAATTTTGCATACAGACAGGGGTATATGTTCTGGATCAAGGAGCTGCTGTGCAGAGATGTGGAGGACACCACAGGTTCAGCTTACTCAGGATGCAGGGGTTGACTTGAATCTTCTGGGGACAGGGAGCAGGTTGGCTATAGACGCTGGATGGACTCATGAAGAACCACTCTGCAGGGCTTTGTGAGCCACTCTGAGGAGACCAGACTTTATCCTGGCTATTGATATGACCTAAAGATAAAATGAGGTTTTGAGATTGACATCTGAGGACACATGCCTTCTTCAGGGACTTCAAATGTTCCACCATCACAAACTGGACTAGCTAGGACTATTCAAAGTATTGACGCCTTACACATTCCCATGGGGAGCAGTCCAAGCCATGACCCAAGTCCCTGGTGACATAAGTAGATACTGCAGGAAAGGGGCCTGCCCAAGCTCCCTGTTCCCAGCTGCAGCTGAGTGCACTCTCTCAACAAAGGGGCCTCAGGGTGCTCTTAGATGTGAGTAGGCATGAGGGGGGGGGAGGATCTGCCCCCATTTGTGATCCACCCTTGAGTTTGGTTGGCCATTGAATTGGGCTTAATTTGAGCTTGGCCAGGATAAGAAAGAAAGGGGAGGAGAAAAGCGGCTCTGGGGATTGAGTGTGGGCTACAGAGTTAGTGCCCACAGCCTTCCCCAGCCTCACCTTGATGTGCTCCAGGACCTGCGGAGTTTTCCCTGTCAGCCGTTAGATTAAGGCATGGCAAAGCTGGCTGGAGGAGCAGGGGTGACCTCTCCAGAGTCCCAGGGTACCTGTCCCAGAACAGTTTCCACAGCCCTGCATGTGGGCTTCTCTCAAGAACTCACCCAGCTTTTCGATAGGATGCCCTAGGCCTGATGTCAGCCTGAGGGGTGGGTGACACAAAAAGGTCAGTCCACCTTGAATTTTTGGCCACTGTCCACTCCTGCCTGGTGGCTACCCTCAAGCTCTAGGATATCCCTTGTTTCCTACTTTTACTTGACCCAAACTCACTCTGCAAAGTGTTTGTTTTCTGGTCTTCAATAAAACTTTGCTCCTATTTGTATTTATCTTGACCAGCTATTTGCTACGGACAGAAAGAAACTTGAAGCCACCTTCAGAAGGAGATAAAGGAGATACTGACATCCTAAAACCCAGTAACACCTAGAAAGTCACTATAGCTGCAGGAGAAAGCCTTGCTGCACCAGATCTATTCTTCATAGATAGCCATGTGATTGTCACCATCTGTCAGACCGGAGGCTGAGGCTGGTCCCAACCCCTGGCTCCTGGTTCCCTGCGCAGTGCAGAGCACAGGTAGGACATCAGCTAAAGCTGGGTGGTAGCTGGGCAGGACCGGGCTCCAGCCTTCTCAGCCCTTGGCCCACAGGACTCAGCTCAGCGTGCTCCTGTGGCTGAAGGGCTTTGCATCTATGGGCTGCCTTGGCTGAGTGCCGCTCTGCCCTCCTTCCTCATGCCTGCTCCTGCCATGTTGCCCCCTCTTTGTCTCATTCCCCTTTCTTGAGCCAGACCTTGTCACAGTTCAGTGGAAGGTAAACATTCCTCTTGCCCTTCCCACTTCCTGCTCCTTCTACCAGTGTTCTTTTTCTGGTTATTGAATTTATCTTCACTGGTGATCCTGAGGACCCGGCCCATTGAGGCTGTTGTTTCTGTACCTCACTTCACCCTTGGGAGCCAGAACCCCTCCCGAGGGACCAGCAGCAGCACCAAACCCAGGGTCCCTGACAGTAGCAATTGTACTAACAAGACTGCTGTCTGTCAAGTTAGCCAGGCCACTGCCCGAGGCAAACAGCGTGGGACATCTGAGTGGCAGAGGCTTTCAAGATCAAAGTCGGCCCCGTCTTTTTTTTGGGGAAAGGGATAGATCAGGTTTCAAAATAACTCTGAGAGGGAGGAATGAATCCTGTCCTACTTTGCTCACACCAGTCCTGATCTGGGCTGGTGGCATTGTGTCCTCTTCTGCCTTCATGAGGCTGCTTGGTGCAGGTAAAGCCTGAGATGTCTCACAAACCCCTGGATGGGTGTCCTTAGCTACATCCCAAGCAGGAGAGTCCTACCACCCCAGGAGGAGGGAGACTTGCTGAGACAGTACTTGGAGGAGCTGTCCCAAGCCTATGGCGGTGCTCAGCAACCCACGTGAGGCTGTCAGCAGCTGCTTCTCAGAGCAGGGTGGCCAGAGCCTGATTTCCCAGTTGCCTTTGGAGTAACTCAGGGTCAGACTCTGGCCCTATACCACACTCTGGGACCAAGGGCCAGCTGTGCACTCCCCTGGAAGGCACTGTCCACCCTCCCACCAAGGCTGGAGAACCTGCAACAGATCAGAGGAGCTTGAGATGCACAGCTAGAACTGCAGCGGAAATGGCCAGAGGACAGGGTGCACGGGAAGAGCACTGCCTTTGGTGTGACCTCGCTTTGGGGCCAGGTCTGATTGCTGCCTAAGGAGCTGTGTGACCTTTGGCAAATTCCTTCACTTCTCTGAGTCAATACTTCTTCCTTATCCTTATTGCTATCATTGTCACTGATGCTGTTCTCTCACCATACTGCATACCAAGCAACTGTTAGGTCTCAGCTCTTGTAACAACCCTACACGTGGGTACTATTGTTCCTAGGATGGGGACAGAAAAAGTAGGTGCAAGGAGCTAACCAAACCTGCCCAAGACCAGCTAACAAGTACAGCATTAAGATTGCAGCCTGGCTTTTGGTTTCAAGACCATGCCTGTGTGGTGGGCTGAGTGGAGGCTCTGGGAAAGATACACCCCTGGCACTAAGCCCCCCAACTTGTGAGTGTGGCCCTATCTGGGAAAGCGGCCTTTGCAGATGTCCCTAAGGTGTGGATCTTGAGAAGAGCCCACCCAAGACCATCCAGGTGGGCCCTAAATCCAACCACATGCATCTTTTTAAAAGACAGAAATAGAAGACAGAGAGAAGAAACATGAAGATGGAGGAGAGACTGCGCTCTGCAGCCGCAAGCCAAGGAGCACCTGGATGCAGGAGGCAAGGAAGGAACCTGCCCTAGATCCTGGGGTGGGGTGGGGTGGGGGAGCGAGGACCTCGGGGCAGCTTGGCTTTGGACTTCTGGGATCCAGAACCGCCAAGGGACAAGTGTCTGCTGCTTGAAGCCACTCCAGTTGTGGGAATTTGTTAGAGAAGCCCTTAGACACTGACAGAGTGTAGGAAGTACTCAGCTGCATTTTACTGCTAGAAAATGGCCCTAAGAACCCTAAATGCTGGGGCAGACCTCAGTGGAAGGACCCATAAGGACACTTAGATCCTCTGTTTGACAGTGGTCCCGGTTAGCATGTCCATCTAGCCTACAGCCCCCTCCCTTGGGAAAGCAGGCTCTGCTCCTCAGCAAAAACAGAGCAATTCCCACCACCTGGGGCTGGGGGAGGGTTGGCCTCAGCAGGAGGCTGGAGCTCCCCTCCCAGTGCTGAGTCCCCAACCTGCCCCTGTCCAAGCCAAACTTCTGGTAAGCAAGACCAGCAAAAGCAGAGAGCTGGCACCAGAAACTTTGAGCTAGAGGTCAGGGGCCTAGGAATTAGCCCTGAGTGCATGTGGGATGTACCGTGAGGTCCACAGGGAGCCACCTACCTATCTGGGCACGTACAGGTCAAATGGGCGTAGCCAGCTTTGAGAGGGCTCCTTGGGCTTTGTGCCCTGTGACGGAGGAGTTCACAGCACCTGCTTGATGTCTGTGGCAGGTGCTGGCCTTGAATTCTGCAGGAGGGGTAATGGCTAGAGGGCACTGCCAGGCTCCCCACCACAGCACTGTTCGTGTCTCCCACTGGGCCCCTGCTCCCAAGCATACTTCTGTCAGAGGGTTAAAAGAAGGCCAACGTCATGCCCTCCTTGAAGCTCTCCAAGGGCAGTGGAACAGCACAGCACCTGGGCTGCACCCAACACCAAGATGAAAGTAACTGGGCGCCTTGGAGAATGAGGAGGAAGCCAGTGTGGAGACAGCCATGGGAGAGTGAGGCGGCTACAGGAGGATCTTGGATGTTGTGGCCACGACAGTAGCAGCACCGGTCCTCGGGTGGTGTGTGGTCTGGTGGTCTAGGCACCACTCCTGGGCCCCAAGCTCTGTATACCTGCTCTGTAGCCCAGAGGCGGAGCCTCCCTCCACAAGAGCAGGCAGGCAGAGCACAGAGGGCCCTGGGGCGGGAGCCACAGCAGCCTGGCCTTCCACTGAGATTTGGCCTCGGAGATTGAGGTCACTATCTTTACTCCAGCTCTTTGTCCATCCCTGGGCAGGAGCTGCTGGGGCTTCCCTAGGGCTGTTCACAGGCTGGGGCAGGAGGCCAGCCAAGCCGCGTTGCTCTAGGATCTGGGAATTTTAACCTGGTAGGGAGGAGGTCAGGGTTCTTTATCTGGGGCCATTGTCTTCTGTTTAAATGAATCCCCTAGGAGGCTCCCTGTGAGGACAGGAAAACTGGCAGAGACAGGAGGGCTCAAGGGATGAGGGACTGAGCAACTCCACAGGAAGGAGCAGCCCTAGGTCCAACGGTCAGGAGGACAATGGCATCCTGAGGAGGCCTGGGAGGTCACATGGGAGAAGGGATCAGGAGATGGATCACAGGAAGTATCAGAAATGCGGCCAGAGTCAGCAGCATGAGCCCAGCTGGAATCGATTGTCAGCCTGTCTGCTTGGGGACTTTCCGCAAGACAGAATGTTCTCCCTATGAACAGGACACTTCTGCTGGGGGAAGGGGAGGTGCTTCTGTTCCTTACTGCCCTGCCAGTGGTGTGGCTGGATGGGTCTGGTTGTAAGCTTTGGCCACAGCATCCTCAAGGACACAGCACCCGCCTACGTGCTGACAGAGAGCCCCTGAGGACTGAGGACACATCTAGAATGCAGGCACCCTACAGCTGTGTTCACCAGCACCCAGTTACAGGGATACTGTCCCCAGGTCGCTGGTGTGTCTCAGTGGAGCAACAGCTATGGGCTGCTCTCAGTAACCCACATCTCCTCTCAAATTCCTGAATGCTGTCTGGTTTTCTCCTGGCTCTCAGAGCCAAAGGTTACAGCTAGCAACAGTAACCTGCTCTACTCAAGGAAGCATGGGAAGCAGAGGCAGGGCAGCCTCCGAGGGGCATAGCCAGGGGACACGTCTCCAGCAGACATGAACACAGACCCCTATGACTAAAGCCTCACAGGTCAGGGAGGTGTCAGAGAATCTCAGTGAGGACAGGCTGAAATTTGCATGCAGACCTGGCTCCAGGGCCTATTCTCATTCCCTGGAAGAAATGGGATGGGGCGTCTGTAGAGGAGGCCCCCTGTCTCCAGGAGCTCCCCACAGCTCCTCAGCCTGGATGCCAAGCCGGTCGGTAGTGGAGGCTCCTGCCTGGCTTTCAGAGTCAGAGAAACCAACTAACTCCACCATGTGTGCGGCTTCTCAGCCTTCCTGAGGTTGGCTTTCTTCATTTGTTAAAAATCAGTAAGGATGATACTGGCTCCTAGAATTACCTTGATTTTACACAAAATCCATTTATACATTTACTGGAATAATCACTAGAACTTGTAAGTTTTCTGAAAACTTAGCTCCTGTTTTAAGGATACCTTTCTTCCAGCCTGCTAGCTGGGAATGTCAGGCTCAACTGATACTTACACGTGTGTGTATGAGGATTTTAACACGCCTGGGCCAGGTCAGCCTCTCGTGGTGGCTGAGTCTGTCTGTGTGCCATCAGTCCTCAGCAATACACTTTCAGAGGTTAGAATCAATTAGCCGGGCTCCTCTGATTTGGGGCCCAAGAACTTTGAGATAATGGAGGCAGAGAGCCAGGGAGGGTGTTGGCCTTGCCGGGGAGCATCCTGGACTGGGGAGGTTGAGCTGAGAGTTCCCCAAGGTCATGGTGCTGCCTCAGTGCCCTTGGCCCTCTTCTGCAGGACTCCTCTGTGCCCAGGGCTGGCACTGTGGTGATAACTCTGAAGTCAAGGTGAGACAGGAAGTGCCAGGGCTCTGCCCTGATCCAGTACCTGGCCCCCTCCACTATAAAAGGAGAAGACCAAGAACAGATCTAGGTTTGCTGGTGTTCTCCCAAACTGGGTTTCAGGGAACAAGACTTTGCTCCAACAGGGATCCCACAAAGAAGTCTGATGAGCACTGCACACCCCAGCGCCTTCCTAGGCTGCACATGTCAGCAGAGGCTCTGAGACACTCCTTTGGCTTAGCCCAGTATCTCTTTGACCACAGGATGCTTTTAAAAGTCACATCCTTGGCCAGGGATGTAGCTTAGTGACACCGTATCTGACAGGCAAGCCTGAGGCCCTGAGTTCAATTCCTGGTACCAAAAAATAAACAAAGCCGTGTCCTTCGAGCCTTTTGCACAGAGCATGTACAGAAAGGCTGGCCTCTTCTGCTCCCTGCCTCTCTCCCCTAGCGCCAGGCCAGAACCAAGGCACTGCTTCTCCTTGGGACTGGCACTCTGCCCTGTCACCAGCTCCTCTCCTCCACACACTGGCCCACCAAACCTCCAAGTTAAGAATAGGCTCTGGGGCTGCCCGACTCCCTCAGTGTCTAACTCTTTGGCAGAGTGGTGAAGGGGACAGCCTTGTTCTCTAACAGCTGCAGGTCAGTTGGGCCCTCACCTGGCAAGCAGTAGACCCAAGTTTCCAGCCAGCCATGGGAAGGCTCCCTAGAGGAGGGGCACTGTGAGTGGGCCTCAGTGACTGGGAGAATCACTGCAGTCAGGACTGCCCACGGGCATCCTGCGGCTGCTAGAAGCTGCAGGAAGAAACAAGCCTTGTGTCTCCTCTGTGATCTGGAGCCCACTGGCTCCACACCTGAGGAACACACTCTGCAGCAAAGCCAAAGCTTCCCCACTGAGGCTCAGCTCCTGGGTGCAAGGGGAGGTGAAGGCGCCCTGTTCTTCTCTGATTCTGCCAGGACTCACTGCTCTTGACTTGATTCACCCTAGCAGCTCACTACAGCCTTCCATGCACCCACACACATACACACCCTTAATGAGAAAGTCCTCTTCTCTTTTAGTTTACATTCTAGTGACATTATCATGCTTGTGTTGTTGTTGTTTGGTTTAGTTTGGTTTGGCTTGAGAAAAGGCCTCGCTATATAGTTCAAGCTGGCCTTGACCTCACTATGTAGCCAGGCTGGCCTTGAACTCATGGCAATCCTCCTGCCTCATCCTTCTAAGTGCTGGAATTATAGGCAAGTGTCACTACACCTGGCTCATGCTTCTTTAGAAATGGAGCTCATGCCACTCCCGATTTAGCACTGATGGGGAAAGAAGGCAGAGGACTAGGCTCTTAGATATAGAGGGCTTGTGTTTATTCTTTTATTTACCAATCGCCTACTGTGTTCTAGTTGATGTGGTGGTTGCCACCCAGAGGGGCACCCAACATGTTCTTTCCCTCAGGTGCCCACACAAGGAAGGGCTCAGGAAGGTGTTAGTTACTCTTGTCACAGCCATGAGGCTTCCAGGTGTTATGAGTAGGACGCTGGGTCATGGAGAGCAGCTGTGCCTCTAGGCTTGTGACTGAGAAGTGGCCGTGTACCGTGGAGCTAGTGGAGAAGGTCTCTGGAACAGCCAGGCCAGGAGGCCTCTGGGAAGAAGGGAGCATATGAGGTCAGGAGTGAAGAGGCAGCCCGGGAGGGGCGTGGCCTGTCCCAAAGCATGAACACCCGTAGCCAGGGTCCATGGCTGTCGCAGGGGGGCTGGGAGCTGCAGTCTCAAGCTGCCTGTGCTCAGACCTGGAAGTACCCCTCCAGTGGTGTCAAGGAGTCTGAACTTGACATCGAGAGCTTTTAGCGAGAGAGCACTTGATCAAGTGCCTGCCCTTGTGGAGTTCTCTCGCCCTGTTCCCAGCTGCCCAGCACAGCCTCGCTGTAGACCCACGGGCTGGAGACCTCTGAGGCAGGTCAGGGCCCAGCAGTGCTGGGAAAGTTCTGGGCAGCCCTGCCCTCCACCCAGCTCAAACCTACAGGCCAGGAAGCCAGGCAGCGCAGGCACAGGCACAGACACTGTGCAGGCTCAGAAGGTCCCTCCCTGGGGCTCCAGGGCAATCTTGTCTCCACATCAGAGCTATGAGTTATTCTGGATCTCACTGGAGAAGGGGCTTCCTGGAAATAACTCCCATCCTTCTGTTCACATTTTATGTTGCTACTGATTCTGAGCAGGAAAAGAGCAGAAAATAGAACTGTGTTTAGGACAAATGCCAATTGGAGGGTGTTTTCCTTTCACTGCTGAAGAGGGTGTGTGCCAAGAGGCGAGAGATGTTCGCCTTTGTCTGGGGCTATTGAAGTTGGAGCAGCCACCCAAAGGTAGTGCCCAGGTCAGGAAGAGCCTCTTGAACCCATCAGGGAATCCAAGAGGCCTAGGAAGGCCCACCCCTGACCCCCTACCATCTTTGCACTGGGAGAGGAAAGCCTCCTTCTTCCTTACCACTGTGGAACAACAGCCTTGGGGAGGGACATGGCAAGCTCTGACTGGACAGAGGTGACAGCAAGCCTGGGACTGGGAGCAGTCTTGTTAGTCTTGGGGGTACTGGAAGAAGCAGCAGCAAGGGACCACTGACAGGTTGGCTGGTGGCATGCAGGCTACACTGGGCTCTGACACCAGCAATGCCTGCCTGGTCAGCGAATGTCTTTACCTTTCTGGCTTTGGTTTTCTTATCTGTAAACTGGGTCTCCCTCTTTTAACAACGACCTAGGAAAAAATCTAATGTTTTCCCCAGGTTCCATGCGCTTCTGGGCTGGGGGTCAGGGAGGCCATAGCAGGCAGGGATGTATGGGCTTCCCGGCCCCAACCTCCTGTGATTCACGTCTTCCTGGAAACCTCAGGGGGCAGCATTCAGGCCTCCACAGACTCTGATCATCAGAGGAGGGTCCTGGAGCCTCAGGACCCCAGATCGCGTGTCAGACCCTGGAGGGATGGACTGTCTGGCCCTGGATGGAAATCTCTCTGTCTCCCCATCCCCATCTGAGTTTCAGTTTCTTCATTTGTAAGACAGGAACGAATACAGTTGGCCCATGAGACGGAGCAGGGAGGAGCAAGCAGAGGACAGAGGGGCTTCAGATCAGAGCTCTCGTGCTAGCTGCTTCCTTGCAACCTCCTGCCACGTCCCCCACCTCTGAACACCCGTCACCACCCTAGGGCACTTACTGACAGGCCTTTTGCACACAGGGCTGCAAGCCTGGCCTAGCCCTGGCCACTGAGGCTTTGCAGGGAGGGGTGAACTGCTGGAGTCACCATGTCCATTCTCCCCGGCTGCCAGAAGCCTCCATTGTTTGCCAATCAGACCTGGAGGCGAGCTCTGCAAGCTGTCTCCTCAGAGGAAGTAGGGGGTCCCTGGGAGTCTGTGGGGTCACTGCATCAGCCCTGCCCTGCTTTGTACAGTTTGTCTGCCCCAGGGTGGAGCGCCTCACTGCCGCCCAGCCCAGCTCCCCACAGCACCAGCCTGCCAGGCCTCAACCATCCTCCCCGCCCTGACAGGACGACAGTAGACTGCAGCTGCCACTCTGGCTTGAGACAGGAGGTCCCTTTGTGTGTCTCTTTCCTGTCCTCCCTTCACACCCTCTCCACAAGGCTGCTGTTGACCTAGGACTCTGCTACTGGCCCAGCCCTTGCCTCTGACCAGCCACTCTGATTGGAGCACAAGGGTGAGTTTCTGCCACCCGCTCCTGGTGCTAGCATAGTTCTTCACCAGCTGCTGGCAGGCAGCATGGAGCCCTGGCTTTCATTCAGCAAGAGCTCCTGAGCGCCTCCTGTGGGCAGGTCAGGCAGGATGGTCTGTGGGTTGTCAAAACTGCAGGACCCTCTTCTAGGGCTGTTGCCCTTGGGGTGATGGCAGAACACCACAGGAGCTCACCAGGGAGCTGGAGTCCCTTCCAAGGCTGAGGCCTGAGCTGGCCGGTGCCACCGTCTGAGCCACCTCAGGAAAAGGTTGGCCCTCTGAGCCCAGCCACCAGAGCGAGAGTGCAAGAAGGGGCAGGCAGAAAGTGGCTGGGGTGCAGGGGGAGCTCGGTGTGTGCTGAGCACCTGCACCTGAGTGGTTGAGCAGGTCCTGCTAGGCCTCACCCACACTGTTCAGGTCTAGGAAGGACAGGATGCAGCTCACTGTGCTGGAGCTGCACAGACCCCTAAGGATGGCAGAGGGACCAGGATGCCCTCAACAAGGAGGGTCAGGAATTGGTTTTTGACAGTGAGCACAGGGAAGGGCCTTGGAGAAGAAGGAGCAGTGTTGTTCTGGAGACTGAGGTCGGGAGGGGTGGGCGTGTTGGGGTGTGGATAGCCAGGTTAGCACGCAGACATCTGTAAGGGAGGAAGCTGGGAAGTGGGGTACCACCGTTGTTCTGGCTTCCTGGGAGAGGAGCTTTGTAAAACACTGGTGTAAAGACCAGAAAAGTTCAGGCAAATTGGGGCAAGTTTGTCACTCTTCTGGAAAGCGCCTGGGTCCAGATAGAAATAGGCTTTGAACATAAAGGGAAGTCACTGGGGCCACCATGAGTCATAGAAATGTTTTATATGGAGAGGAAGAGAAAAGTGTGTTCTATAGAGAAAGCCACCCCATCCCCACCCTGATAGAAATAACTCTGTTTTGCAGTGAGGAAGGTAGGGTCAGAGAAGGAAGACATTTGTTCTAAGTCCGATGTCAAGAGGTAGACCTAGGGCCGGCGAGATGGTTCAGTGGTCTAAAGCGCCTGCTTAGGAGGGCTCAGGCAACTGCGGGGACTGCAGTTCGATCCCCGGCACCACATGCTGCGCCAGCGCCACCACCAGGGCAGGCTGAGCCAGCCACAAAATGAATAAATAAAGAAACAAACAAACACAGCAAGCAAACAAATAAATAAATAAATAAAAATTTAAAAAAAAAAAAAGTGAGCTCAAGGCCAGCCTGAACTGCATAGCGAGACCCGTCTCAAAAAGACAAGAAAACAAAAAAAACACCAAAAACCAAAAAACAAGTAATGAGGTAGGCATGTGGGCTCAATTCTGTCAATCTTCATCACTTCAAAGTGTGACATCCATATTAAATGCGTGACGGTGTCATGGGCAGATGAAATAGGCAATGGCTTCAAAGTGATCTCCAAATGAGAAGTAATCAAATCACAAATTATACAGTGGATTTTTTTATTGTTGTTGTTTGAGCTTTTTGTTTTGTTTTGGTTTGATTTTCTGAGACAGGGTGTCACTTTTGCAGTTCAAGTCTTGCCTGGAATTGACTATGCAGCCCCCCGCTGACCTCAAACACTCGGAAATCCTCCTGCCTCAGCCTGGTGATTGCTGGGATCATAGCGATGGTGGCATATGCCACCATGCCCAGCTGCATATTGGAATTTATTCATATCCTAATGACTATTATTCTCCTGCACTGATGGTTTCAAGCATATGCCAGCAAGGGTATGGGATAACATTTGAATATTGAATTTATAAATATCTATGAATAGTACCAAGACATTACTGGCCTATACTTCGGTAAAATGGTATTATTATTGGATCTTAATAAAATTTAATATTACTGTGTCTTCTCTAGTTTGGGAGATTTAAATTAAGATGTAAGATGCTTTTGTAGGGCTGGGGATATAGCTCAAGAGCACATCGCCTGCCTGGCAAGCGCAAGGTCCTGAGTTTGATTCCCAGTACCAACTTAATAATAATGAGAACAACACCAATAATGATAACAATATGCTGTTTAAAGTAAATATTACCTAAGAAGTTTTCAGAGAC
>PVKN010020622.1:0-15861 GCA_004027915.1 Capromys pilorides
TGTTCTAAAGAGCACCTCTGCCCTCTGCTCGATCCTCCTGAGTCAGACAGGGAGTTAATTATCAGCTCCTTTCACCTTTAGGGCTTTCTTCAATGGCTGAATATGATTGGCAAGTGACCTTGAACAAGATCTTACACTTCCTTGGGACTCCGTTTCCTCTTCTGTAAAATGAGGAGATTGAGTTTAACCTGTGAATTACAGCACTCTTCAAGATCCTAGTTCTACCTAATATTCTGTGAATGAAATTCACCATGCTTTCAAAGTAGTTGGTGAAATGATGCTCACCTATCTCTCTCCTTAAAATTCAATGCATAAATTACATCATGAAGGCTCTGAGAACTCCTGCAGTGAAGAAAGCTCCGCATCATTTAATCCCATAGCTCCTGGATTATTGTTGTAATACCTTAAGCACATTAAGGAAATTATCTACTGAGGCTCTACACTCACAGCTCTGTCTCCCAAGTTAGTTTTGATCTCAGAATCTCTGTTTCTTGGGATGACTATCCACATCTGGCAAAACTTGAACTCTATAGGACACATTTCTTGAAATATTAGAGTCACCAGACATTAAAATACCTCCCAGATCCAGCAGATTAGGTTTTATTAATTTCCACATGACTCACAAACTGAGTGGCTCTTACTAGCTTCATGCATTCACTGCGACGTTGGGGACCCAGTGGCTCACAGACTGAGCTTTGGCTGAGTACTAATAGCTAGAGCCACAACACTCTTGGCAGTGGCCCAGAAACGTGGGAGTAGCACATTCAAGTGTCTAGGATTGACACTGCCTGCAGATGAGCTCTGCAGGGCCTCCTCACCATCCTGCTCAGAAAACAGAGGGATGGAACAGCCGCAGACTGGCATCTACCCAGCAGGCTCTGCAGCACTGGGTCTTGGCTGCTGGGGGATTACAGAACGTTTTGAAGAGCTAAAATGTTATGGAAGCTCTACTGAGAAAAACACACACGTGCATACACACCACACACACACATGCAAACATGCACACATACACACACAACATTCAGAATCCAAAAGCACGAGTCTCACAGGAAAACGGAAGCCCTCCCTGGACTTCTTAAGGGTGTCTTAATTTGACTTAAGAAGCCCTGAAGTGACCTTGCTGCTGGCGGAGGGGCACACCTCCGACATTCCTGACCCCCAGGGAAGATTGCAGATAGCTTCCTCGTCTAGCGTGAGGTGGAGAAGCACAGATAAGCAAGGTAACCTCAGTCCTTGCCCTAGAGCTGCCATTCTAACAGCACCCTGGGACAGGCGCTTGCTGTCTCCTGTCCCTGTCTAAATTCAGAAAGCCACATCAATTATAGAAGTCCATTGGACAAGAGAGCCGCTCTGGGTTTCCTACCGAAGGGTTTAAGCATGGTCAGCATTAATCACCAAGAGAGCTTCTGAGAGGTGGGGCTGTGCCCTGCAATTGGAAGACTGTGGATTGGGGCTTGGTGGGATCCAAAACCAGCTGCTGTTTGTTTGCATTAAGGACAACTTGGGCAGAGGTTTGGGGTAGCAAAGGGGCACACGTGGGACACTAAGTGTAGCAGTAAGAAGAAAGCCAAGTGAGCGTCAAGCAGAGGGTAAGTGGCATAGACCAAGGCACAGTCAGGCCACCAAGGCCCAGGAACTCTGCATGCTAGAGGCATCCCAGGCCTTCCTCCGTGCAAGCCCTGCAGGGAGGGCCTGGAGGCTCCCATAGGTAAGCTGGTGCTACTCCACTCCATCCAGCCAGAGCTCGGCAGGCAGCCATGGGCCTTCCCCACAGCCTCCTCCAGCCTGCACCGGACCCTGACTACCAGCAGCGGGCACAGCTTGAGCTTTGCAGATGAGACGAGAGCTGTTCAGCTGGAGGCCTCCATGACCCTCCAAATTCTCTGCCACCTCTCTGCCACTTCCAAATTCCCATACACTTCCCTTCCCGTTGTTCCTCCTCCTGCTTCAGTCCTAGGAGAAGGGTTGCTCATTCCCTGAGGTCTGCTGAGGCATCCCCTAGACCCTAGACCCCATTCTGAAACATTTTCTCTGGAGCCCACTTCTAGCAGTGGTACTCTCCTCAGGCCGTACCACCTTCCGCACACCCCAAAGCATGCCAAGCCCTGCTTCCAAAATTGTGACAACCAGCAGTCTTCACTGTGTTCCATCCTTCCTTCAACCCTACAGAAACATGTCCCAAGAAACACTGGCTCACATCTCGTTCTAACTTTCTGCACGTGCTTCCAGTGTCATCTGGGCCACCCAGCTGTCTACCTCATGTCAGAACCTGCATTTACCCCAGAAAGCACAGTGTGGGGCAACCTCTTGCCTGTGAGTCCAACTACAGAGAGAGTGAACCCAGTGAGGCAACTGAGGCGGGGCAGCAACCGAGGGAAGTCGGTGCAGGAAGGCGCTTGACCTCCGTGGCCCTCCAAGAAGGCATGTCTGGAACATCCCAGAGTTATCCAGGGCAGGAAAAAGGGCAGCAGTCACTTGCAGTGTTAATGTTGCCATGCGCCAGGACCTTGCTGAGTGACATCCTGCTGTGAAAAGCCTGCAATCAGAGAAGCCTGAGGGGAGGGTGGGGCGGCAGGTATCATGGGCACCGCCTGGCACCAGCGGGGTGCATCAGTGTAAAAGCGGCAGGGCCTTCGCAACAATCATCCTTACAGGGTGGGGTCTGGAGTGGGACAGAAAGGCTGTCAGAATCAGCAATTCCTCGTGCCACTCACCCTACCCAGCTCCCCCATTACAACAGAGGGCCTCCTCACTGGAGCAGACAAAATGCTCTCACTTTTTGCTCCAGACATGCGAGGTCCAAGGCCACTCTGTCCTGGAAACATCCGCAGGATGGTGGCGAGCTACAGTGCTTGCTAAGACTTCTTCTTCTGTCACCTTGGCCCTGTTGGACTGTGCTTTCTGTGCTGGTCCGTCCACGTGGGTCACTGGCCATAGCATCACCAAGAACCGCCCCTCACCGTGATGAGCAGGTTCCTCCTTCCCCCACTTTGTATGGCAGTGACTCCACCCCCTCCTGATGGGGTGCACCTCTCACACCTTTGATCCCTAAGGCAGACTGGCAACATCGGACTTGCCTAGCATGATGTTTCCTGCTCGCTCTCACTTCCGGTTCTCTTCTGGGTCATCCGACAAACCCACCTGCAATGACAGGGAAACGGGAGCTCTCGAGTAGCAGCTACTGAACTTCCTTCCCTGCCTGCAGCCCGACTCTGCACCCTCCCCCAGCCCCTCCCCTCTCGCTCTTGGCACACGCTCTGCCAGATTGCCTGCCAGTAAGCTTGTCCCTGCACACTGGCTCGCTGTCGGTCTCCACCTTCCTGGCCCAAGGCAGAGCAGAACATCTGGCCCTCTCAGCTGGTTTCCTAACATAAGAAACCCAAAGCAGTGGGTCACTGTAGCCTCAAGTCCAATGGAACCCTTACTGTGACCCCTGGTGGAAGCATTTTCATCCAACAAATGAGTGAGAAACTGTAATTTGGCAGAGACCAAGTCATCAGGGACAGGAACTATGAGTCCCCAAGTAGGTCACTGAGAATGATAGTGACAAGGCCCATTCTTACATCTACCTCTTGATTTGTAGGTTCTGGCCACTGGGTACACAGGACCAGGAACTGGGCATTAGATCCATGCATATGCTGCATCCTGGAACACAGCAAGTCAACCCTACAGCGCATCGTCCCCAGGCTGACATCTTTGATGGGCTACTGCTACCAGGGAGGCCTGTGATCACTCTTACTCTTCTTTTGTGTTGTGCTTTATGTCTAGTTGTCCCCCCCCCCAAAAGCCTCCTGCAATCATGGGGTGGGGACTTCTAGAGTTTGAGACATGAGTCATGATCCACTGGGATTATGTGTTTTAGTACTGATGGGATTATCGGTCTGAGTATATCTGTTCCACTTTGCTGTGTGGGACACCATGTCCATAGATCAGGCATTTTGTAGTCTGTAAGATGATGGTGCTTGTAGGAGACAGGAAGATGATTTCATATCTGGAGTAGGCATCAGTTATATTACAGGCTAATGTTTATCCCATCCAACGTGGAAAGGGCCTAATGTAGTCAACCTCCCACCGAATGACTACCAGTCTTCCTGAGGACTAGTTCAATATCAAGGAGTCCTCCTTCTCCTCTACAGCTGCAGGCCAGGCACGTGGCATTAGCATCATTCGATCAGCCCTGGTCAGAAGAAGCACAATGCTGTTGGCCCCACCCTAGCCCCCAGCCCTGCCATTGACCTCTCCACTTATGGGTCTGTTGTCTGGTACTGGATGACTCTCCACCTCCAGGAGTCTGGGTGAAAGCAGCCTCTCGAGGAGAGGGGTGAACAGAATCCACAGAACGTCTTGTCCTGACTGCCAGTGAGAGCACCCTCTGGAGGGAAGCTGGCTAGGAGACACTAACATGAGACATGCACAACGCACCACCACACGTTCTTCTGCAGACCTTCTTCTTTTTGGTACTGCAGGCTCAACCCAGGAGCAGGATAGCACTGAGCTATATGCGCAGCCCTTTCCATTTACTTTTTTGTTTGGAGATAGGGTTTTCCTATGTTGCCCAGGCTGGCTTTGAACCTGCATTCCTGCCAAATCAGTACTTAGCTGGAATTACAGGCTTTCTTCCCTGTGCCCTCTACTTTCAGACATTTTCAGCTCTGATTTTTCAAGCATGCGCCAATGATTTTTCTGGTGTCTATAATAAAGTGCCTCATGTATTGGCTCACAGTCTAGATAGATGCCAGATGTCTGCAACAAAGGTGTCCACACGGCTATTTCCTTCCAGGGTCTGTGAAGGAAGGAAGTGCTGTAGGCCTCTCTTTCATACAAGGTGTCACTATGCAGCTTCAACTCGTCATGATCCTCCTGTCTCAGCCTCCTCCGGGCTGGGATTATAGGTGTGAGCCACCACTCTCGGTTTCAGTGGTCCACATGGCACACCCAGGGTTCCAGGGCCCAACCAGCATGAGGTAGTGGGGATCAAACCTGGGTCCTTCTGCTTGCCAAGCAGGTACTTAGACGGCTGAGCTATCTCCCCAGCCTCCATGTCCTCCTTCACATCATCTTTCTTCTATGTGTGTTTCTATGTTCAAATGCCCCCCTTTTATAAGAACAATGGGCCTAACCTACTCTAGTATGAGTTTATCTTAGTGAATCACAGGTGTAGTGGTCCTATTTCCAAATAAAGTCACACTGAGATTAGGACTTTGATGCAAGAATTGGGAAGGGAGAGCATAATTCAGTTCATAAAAACCAGCTAAGGCAATTGCCACTGTCAACTAGTCCATCCTTTCCTGGGCTATTTTTCCTTCTAGAGAGAGGAGGGGAGAGAAGGGAGGAGAGGAGGTGAAGGGAAGGGCAGAGAGTAGGGAAAGGAAGGAGAGGAGAAGGGAGGGAGGAGAAGAGGGCAGGAGGGGAGGGCAAGGAGAGAGCAGGGGAGGAGAGGAGGATAAGAGGAGGAGATAGGAAGGGAAGGGAGGAGAGAAGAAAAGAAGTGGAGAGGAGGGAAGAGGAGGGGAGGGGAAGGAAGGGAAGGGAAGGGAAGGGAAGAGAAGGGAAGGGAAGGGGAACTAGAAAGACTAGAAATGGGCTAGGGACCAATACAACCTGGTAGGACATGCCTTCCATAACTCACTCCTTTCAACTAGGCCCTACTCCATACTGTTTCTACCACCTCCTAGAAATCCACTCAGCTGCACACCCTTAGATGGACGACTCCATCACTGAGGTCACAATGTCAACAGCCCTAGCCATGAACTTTGCTACGCTGGGGAACAAGCTTCCAACATATGAGCATTTGTGGGGCATTTCAAACTCAAACCATGATGTTCCATGATGGCTGTGATCTGAGAAAAAGATGTTTTAGTGCAACAGATGCAAGTGTAGTGGGACCCGAGCCACCTGCTTGCAAGTTGTAGATCATTCACCTAAAAATGTTGCTGACAGGACACTTCTGCATCTTCTTGGGCTCTATCTTCCACTGTCCGGCTGTGTCTAAGGCCACCCAGGGTAGTCACCATGTAATGCCCACCAGGTCCCGATAGCATGACATCACCATTCTCCTCAGCATGATCCACTAATGGGATATTCTCTGACATAGCAAGAAGATCAAGACCCTCACAGCCTACATTTAAACAAAGAACGAAAGGCTTACCTGGAATAAGGGTAGGAATGTGAACATGTACTGCTGGTCTTCTCAGGTAAATGCAAACCGGTCTGATCCATTGATGGATGAGAATTAATATCACGCATTTCTCTAACCTGAGTTTGAGGCATACTTGATCTGTTTTAGTACAAGCAGCACATCAGCAGTGTGACCACAACTAGGGTGTCCACTCAGTGAAGTGTAAGCATGTAATAGTCAGAATCACTTCTGCATGTCCCGTTAGTATGTGGTGTTTTTGGTGATTCACTGTTTTGGCTGAGGAGCCAAACAGTTTTAAGACTTTCCTACTTGATCCTTTCCATCAAATAGTTTTTAGTCCACGAGTCTGGATAATAATGTGAGGTTTCTACAAGTTACTAAAAATATTGTCCCAATTATATATTTAGGAGCTAGGGCAGTGTCCACAGAAGACTCATAGGAGAGAGTGTGAGGGCCTGGTTCTCCTCAGGGGAATCACCTAACTTTAGGATTCCTTCCAGGTGCAGGAGCCTGGTGCTGGAAAGGCCCAGGGCCACAGGGCAATGTGGACAGCTCCCCATATGCTCCTGCTCATTTCCAGAGTTGGAGGGCTACAGCTCTCCAAGCTGACGAGCAATGGGTCATTAGGAGAACTCAAGAATCCTTTAAGAGGTGGAGATACTGAGGGAGACCTCTGAGGAGCAAGGACACAAGGCCACGAAAACATCACAGCAGCACCCACTGTAAGTCCTACCTGCTCTGTCCCATCCGCAGCTGGGCTTTGAGGAGAAGCAGGGCAAAGGGACCTTGAGGTGACAGTGAATGGAAACTGAGCAGCTCTGCAGCCCAGGTTGCCTCTCCCATGTCTTCGGTCATAGATGAACTGCTCGCATCTGAGGCCTTAAGCAAATGGCTGGGGATCCACAGGCAGAATGCCTTTGATTTCTCCATCATGCAGCCCCAGGAAACCACAACTAAAAATCAATGATCACTAATAAATCAGTAAGTAATGTTACACTGGCAGAATGGCCATTTCATTAGCCAGAACAAGCCCTGAGTGGACGCAAGCAGAACTGGCATGGAGTTTGGCAGGGGACAGCTGCATCTGGCCTCTGTCAGGGGTAGGAAATGCTCCGTTTTCTGTTTACCCTACCCTAGAGAACCGTGGTCCCTTGTGGCCATGGCAGCTTAGGACACAAGAAGCATCTTTGAGACCTGTGCCCTGGTTCCCCTCCCTCTGCCAATATATTGCAGAAGCTTCTTGAGGCTCCTCCTAGCCATCTCCTGGCTTCACTGAGCCCTTGGGTAGACATGGCAGTGTGGTGCCTGGAAGCGGATAGTCTGCCACACCTGTTCTTCAGGACCGAGGAGCCAGAGTGTGGCTGTGGCTTCAGAGACAGGCCAGGTCACTGCAGACACTCTTGCCCTTCTGTGAGGCAGGGCTAAGGATGGGCAGGGCAGGAGGAAGCTGAGCACTGCATGCCTACCTAGGGGAAGCTTCCAGCTGGCCCTGAGAGTGTCGCCATGACACCACAGCCCACTTATCTGAACCTTCCCAGCTGTAACCTTCAGGCACCACAGCCTTTCCAGTGGGCCAGGAATCTGCTGCTATGTCCAGGGGAGTTGACTGCTAAAACTGTGACACCAGCCTGCAAGGTCCAGCTCTGGGTAGCACGTTTCTGGGACACAGCAGTGAGACAGAAATTTGGCTGCAGCAAAAGGCAGATTTGCCTTCTCCGAATCTCCTTTCTTAGAACAGCAGGGACATCTCAGTGCCTCGTAAAGCACACACTCTCTTCCAGGAGGCCACTGCCCAGTACCGTAATTCCCCATATAGTGTCACCACGGAAGTGCTTCAAGCAATAGCTCAGGGTCCCCAAGCCGCCTTGGCATCCAGGGGAGTACCAGGAGCCCAGAGTGACCAAAGCATCTCCTAGCCTCATTTGTCTCTGAGCTCAGGAAAAGAACCAGGGAGACAAATGTTTTCTCAGCTTACAGGCAAGAGCGGCAAGCCACTTCCTTGCCCCTTGGTTTAATTTCCTCATCGCACCAAGTGGGCCCTGCCACTCAGTCCTCAGAGCAGCAGGATTCCCTGCTGGCAGCCACTAGGAATCCGGTAAGGGAGGGTGGCGCTAAGACAAGGCTGTGAAAGCACAGCTGCACCCCCAGCCCAGCAGGTGGCCACCTGCAGGCCAGAAAGAGTCTCTTGGCCCCAGGGGAGCCTGAGCTTGATGCCCTCTAGAAAATGCTGGGATAGGAGGGCCACACTCAGAGATGGAAAGGAGCTGCTCCAGATCCCACAGCAGGCCACACGGAGGAAGAGAGCTGAGAACCCAGGCTCTGGCCTGGAAGGCCGGAGAGCTGAGCATTGCATGAAGCTGCTACTCACACACCTGGCGCCACTGGCAGTTTGGGGGCCCCCATCTTCCCCTTGCGCATACGCTCACCTCATGCCTGCAGACACGCTGCTTGTAGGTGTGCTGAAGTAGCCTCCCGGACAGGACAGGATAGGACTGCCTCCTGGAGAGCTTCTTGGGCTCTGGTGATTTCTTTCCTGTCCCTACTATGAGTCAGAGAAGTATGTGTTGCCCTCACCAAACCATTGCAGGGGCAGTAGATACTGGATACCCAGGCAGGACTCGTTGTACCTGAAGGATAGGTAACATCTGGCCAATGTAACTCACTGGCTAGGTCTGAATAGGAGCTAACATCTGGCAGATAAAACACATTGAGTTCCCATACGAACTCTACTGCTATTTGCCCCCTCAACAGCCCAGGCAACAGAAGCACAGAGAGAAGAAGCAAGCTGCTCGAGGTCACAGAGCTGGAAGTGCCAATATGGAGATTCAAAGCAAGCTGGCTCCAATCACGTCCACATGGTGCCCTGTTATCCTGTGTAGGGTTAGTGACACAAAACAAGGAGCTCACATCTCCCAGGTGTCATGCCTGTACCTCAACACCCTGCAGCTCTCAAGTGCAGGGCCTATTTTGTCTCCAGGGACTGGAACAGAGTTTATCCTTTTCCCTCCTCTCTTCAAGAGAATGACCTCATGTCCAGTGCTCTGCACACAGTGGCTGTTCAGGAGAGAATCCTGTATGCACCCATTTCATAGGCCCTACACCAATCCATGGCCAACGCTCTGCTGCCAAGACAAGATCACAGAGAGCTGGTGCCTGAGCTCAAACAGTGCAAGCCTAGCCAGGGAACAGGTGAACGGAACCGTTCCAGCCAGGATGGCAAAGGCTACCCTGCAGACACTGAAGGTATCAAAGGTGATTCTAACCTCCTGGGCCTTGGGGAGGAGGGTTCCAAAGAAGGCTTCCCGGGCACCAAGCAGAGGCTTCAGCTGGGGCTCCGTGTTTGCAGGGGGTGCCACAAGCCATGGGAGAAAGGAGAGCCTCTGGCCGCCTGCAGGGAACAACGGATGTGCAGCTCAGAGGTGTGAAAGAACAGTGTGCTAAGAACAGAGAGTGACCTGCTGTGTTCTCCCCATAGGTCATCTTTGTGGCAGCTAGGGGACAAACTAGGATGACAGTAGCTCATTCTTAAGCCTTGAAATCAAATGAGATTTGCCCTGCTGAGTCTTCACCTTTCTCAGCAGCCGTGACTCTTTGTATCTTTCCCTCTCCTCCCTCTTGGAATGGGACCATCTGTCATAGGCCTGTCCCGCTATTGCATTCTGAAAGGAGATAGAGGCTTGCCCAGTTGCACAGGTTCATGGATAGAAAGGAGTCCGGTCCACATGGAAGGATTTTACCCCAAGTCTCAAACACATCTAACTTAGATCATGTTTGTATATGATTTTAGACTAAGGAAATAGGATCATAGCAATTACATAGCACGACATCGTGCTGGAGTAAGGTGGGTCCTGAATTCAATATGACCAGTGTTTCTTATGAGAAGGGACTTTTGGGCACAGCAACAGGCATAGGGGAAGAAGATGTGAAGACACAGAGAAAAACGCCATGCCCAAGCCAGCCCAGGACACGGCCTGGAGCGCAGCCTTCCTGCTCAGCCCCTCCATCTCGGGCATGCAGGCCACCGGCCCCCCAAGGCCAGAGTGCTGACCCACGGGCAGCCCAGCTTTAGCGCTCTTCAGTGGCAGAACATTGTTTATCTTGGAGATAGGACCGGCCAGGGGGGCAGAGGAGAAGGTACTTAGCCCTGCGAGCCATAGGGAGCCAGACATACTTTAACCAGGCGAAGATTCCTACTGCAGAGCGACAGCCAGGAGAATACACCGGAGCCGGCAAGCCCGGTGGCGGTCAGTCAGAGGCCGACACAGCACTGCTGCCAGACGGCCGGCAGCGAGGTGGAAGGGCGTGTCAGTCGCAGCAGCAAACACAGGCCTTACAATGTAGGACTGAGCTTCCCACAGCAGACGCCAGACGCTTACAGGGTCGCACACCACTCAGCCATGGGCTGTGGGCATCAGGAGACCATTCTGGCCACAGAAGAGCACCCTAGGATGTGCCCACATGAACCCCGAGTTGGGGCCCCCGACCTGGGCTGGCGTGTGCAGGCGCATACTCGTGCTACCATCTCCTGGTCCCAGGGGCCCGGAGGACAGAGCAGCCCAAAAGTACACCAAGTAGAGGAGAAAACAGCGCAATCGCAAGGTGGGTGGCCCGAGAGATAGGGGCTGCTATAGCATGGCTGGCTGTTTTGTAGTAAACTTTGATTTTTAGGAGGAGAAATCGCACCCTGAAACATCAAAAAGCCAGGCATGGTGCACATATCGGCATCCCATCCCTCAGGAGGCTAAGGCAGGAGGACTGCGACACTTGAGGACTGCCTGGGTTTCTCAGTGAGTTCGAGGTGCCATGAAACACCGAAGAAGACCTAAATAGCGAAACACATAAATAAAATGACAGTAAAATGTAGAGTGAACCCACAAGCCAGTGACAGGGCTGCTTATGATTCCCAAGCAGTTTGCAACACACACACACACACACACACACACACACACACACACACACAGCCCTGCACTATGCTGCAGGGCTATGGGATGTCACCAGGTAGTCGGCAGTTTTCAGCTCACCAGAACCTCAGGATGGGCAAGGACACCACGCTTACGCACTGCACCATTGAGCATCCTCATGCGGCCTGTGATCATGGTGCCCTGCGGAGTTCCTGTGACTTCCTCAATGAGACATTTCCCACAGTCCAGGACAGTGGGCACCTTGCTCTCTTCAGCACCCAAAGGCGAAGCGTCCCCAGGCACTCAGCTGGCGAGCAGTGAGGCCAGTGTCTGGACCAAGGCAGGCTGGCTCTGACCTCAGCATGCCATGGTGTGTTGGAAAATTCCCCCAGGCAGCCTTGGTCTGCAGACAATCTCCATGCTGGATCGACTCCCATGATGGCCACTGTCAGGTAGCAAAGGTATCGAGAAGTCACAGACACAACCTCCTCGGGTGGGACAGCCCACAAGAGAGCTTACACAAGCCAACTGGCCAGAGCACTGCAGGCACACTGTCCCTTCCCTTCTCCCTGGTGAGCTCACTGTGAGAATGTGTATTTTGGGGCTGCCGAGACATTTGAATCCTGGTTACCTGATTGTTACTCTGTGGTCTCAGAAAGGTGCTTCCCTCTCTCAACTACCATTTGCTCAGATCTAGAATGAGTTGTTTGAGACTTCACGGAGCTCCCGGATGTGAAGCCCAAGGCCCGGCACGTAGTAGGTGTGCCATCAGGAGCCAATTGTTCTGTATTGCTCCCCTGCTGTGTTCTGCACACCAGGATCACCTGGACACACGGCTGCACTTTCTCCAGAGGTCCTGGCCACCGCACCTGCCTGATAGAGGCCCAAGCTGGTCCCCACACTAGATCCTAGTAAGCTCCTCTCTGGCTGTGGTTACCTTATGCATCCCAGCTGGTTTCTGCACCGCCATGGACGCATTTTGGTTTTTTTTGTTTCCTTTCTTTCAAACCACAAAAGTTCTGAAGGTCCTGCAGCACTGGCTTAGAGCCTCTTCCCATGGGGGCCTGAGTTTTGCCTTGAAAAAGTGTCATTCATGAAGTGTAATAGCAAGCCATCTGCGTATTTTGCCTCTGGGGCAGAGCTTCGACAACATCACTCAGCTGTGTGCATGCTCCAAGAGGAGACAGGGAGCCCGGACTCACCTCAGTGCGCTGACTTGTGTGCCCACACCTGCTCGCAGGCCCTGGGCCGCCCTGCTTGCGCTCCCTCATGCTCAGCTGCACAGGTGGGAAGCCATGTTTTCGGCAAGCAGGGCACTGTGCAGGGATAAACTGAGTTGTTGCCTCCGCCCTCTGCTTGCATGGTGAAATCAATGCGAGCCATTCTCTAGCCCCTTCGTGAGCTACTCCCTTGCTAATGAGACCTTTTTCTAAGAAGTTCCTATTTTTTTAATATATCAGTGAAGTCAATAGGAAATTATAATCAATATTTAACAATTTCCCATTTGTTTCCATTGTGCAGTTAGAAATGCTTACTGCCAACAACAACCCAAAGAAGATTAAACTTGTTAAAAAATGCAGGGAAACAGATCACTGGACTGATTTTTGGTGGCCCCTCCCCCAGGGTCGATGCCAGTGAACTCCAGAGTGTGACGGGGGGCTCTGCTCTAGTTAGCCCCACCTTTTGCCAGACCCCAAGAGTGTTAGGCTTTAGCACCCACATGCAGTGCCTGAGCTTGCACCTGAGCCCGAGTCATCTGCTTAGATCTCACCCCCGCGTCCTGTCTCTGGGGTGCTTGGGATAATCACCACAGCAATGCCCTCCTTGCCGCAGGCTGGTGAGCTAAGGGCCAGGCACCTGCCAAAGGTGCTGTTTTAGTCACTTTTCTGTCATTGCTGGGACAAATACCCCACACAAGCATAGGGGAGGAAAGATTTATTTAGCTCACAATTCCTGGAGGTTTCAAGACGCTGCCCCCGTTTTATAGGGACTGGAGGAGGGGCTGGGGCGCTGCCATGTCCAGGAGGATGTGCTCCATGCCTCCATACATGAAACCACAGCCTTGTTTGGGGGGTAGGGGGGAACCCTCTGAAAGCGTGCTGTCAGTTTTAACGGTTCTCGCCTCTCTTGGCCATACTCCCTCAAGCCCTGCCCCTTGAGCCGAGTGCTTGACAGTCCCATGGTTTACATGAGGCTTTGGGGGAGACAACTAGCTACAAACCACAACAGTGGCCCTATGCAGGCTGACCTGCACCCTGAGCACACCATGTCCTACGGGTGCCTTACCACCTGGAGTCATTGCATACATCAAATATTTGGGTCGCTGGGGGCAATGCGCAGCTGGCAGGCAGCAGAGCCTGCAGACCATGGTCCAGCTGCTGTCACTGCATAGGAGGTCCCCACTCCATCGTGGGCCTGGTCCATCTCATTCCTGGGTTCCCACAGGTAGCAGCCTCCAGGCTGCTGGAGTCACTGAATGCAGCTCACCAAGCCAAGGAGGAGTGCACATGAGGTCTAGCAGGACAGCGGGGTCTGGAGCTCCCGAGTCTGATTCTGTGGCTTTGCAGCTGGCCGTGCTGACATGACTGCCACATCTGCAACCTCACTTCCCCTCTCTAGGTCCTGACTCTGCCATCTAGAGTGTCCCTGACCCCCACATCAGCCCTATAGACAGACAATCATGAGTCCATCAGAGGCTTTGGGGGATCCCCAAGAGCCAGGATGAAAGCGGGGGACAAAGGTCTGAGGAGTTAGGAGCAGAGAGCTAGGCCCTGAGGCCCAGGGGAGGAGGGCAACAGTGTTATGCTTACTGGGGAGCACCATGAGGAGGAGCCCCTCCAGATGAGCACCAAGGACAGGCAGGGTTCCCGCAGGAGAGCCTCATCAGAAATGCAGACATGGATCGGCCAGGTGGTCAGGCGTCCTCAGAGCACGTCAGCCAGGCAGGACATGTGGAAAAGCCCCTCAAGAAGAATCTGGAAACAGGCCGATGTCCATCTCTAGAACAGGACCTTGGTTGCCAGCTGGAGGAGCTGGAACTCTGTACCTTCAGCAGGGCAGTGGGGGAGCCACAGGAGGATTGGGGGCTAGGGATGATGAGAAGAGAGCAAATAGATGTGTCTTCTTCTCACAGCCTGCCTGTGCTCACACAGAGTTCCAGACACTGCCTAGATAAAGCCCAGCACCTGTCCTGCAAGCTCAGGAAAGCTTGGCACAAGTCCACAGGACTCTGACTATGAACACAAGTGGCTGTCAAACCCTAGAGTGTCATGTTTGTGTCAGACCACCACAGGGCCAATATGCACCTGGTCAAGGGACTCCTGGGCCCACTACCCCAGCCTCAGCCCACCAGTTGGCAGCCACTGAGGAGCAAAGGGAGGAGAATCCCTAGGAAAGCAGCAGCTCACAGAGGCCCCTTGCCAAGATACTTCCTTGGCCACATGTGCTGGACCACACTGTCTACCCTGGGAAGTGGCTTAAACTTTGGGGGCCTGCTGCTTCCTCTCTTGCCCCTGGTAAGCCTCTCTGTTCTCCCCATTTCTTCACCTAGAATGCAGACAAGAGTGCTTCTCAGGCTTCTGGGTGCAGCGCTCCTGCAGGGAAAACAGAGGGGAGAACTGGAGAGATCGAGGAACGCACACTGTTAGCTCAAGGCCTATGCATGGGCTTTGGGTAGAGAAGGCCCGGCTGTCTCAGTCTCCTCAGTGAGGAGAAAGCCACAGCCAGCCTCCGTGCCCCACCGCTGCTCCCACTTCTCAGTCCTCCATGGATGTCTCAGGTGAAAACCACGGAATTGCCCTCTGCCCCTCCGTGGCTGCCTGCGAGACCACTACCAAGTCATTCGGGCCAGGGTGTTCTTGCAGCAGGCCTCCTCAGCTTTGTTTAGGTCACAGACCTCCTTCTGATGTGAGGACAGTAGGGCTTCCTTTGGCAGTGGGTGTGCACGGTCCCACGGCCTCGGGGGTTTCTGGAACGCCGCAGGCAAGAAGACACACTATGCCCAGCAGGGTGTGGATGAGGCTGGGGACCAGAGGCTGCCCTCCTGGGATGCAGCCTGCTAGAGAGGAGGCCGGCTGCTGGGGAGGGCCGCAGAGAAAACAAAGCAGGGAAGGGGAGAGGAAGTGCCAGAGATGGGCGTTGGGCTTTGAAACAGGGACAGGGTGGCCAGGCAGGCGACACTGGTGACAAGATGAAAGGAAATGAGGGGCCAGCAGTGGCCATCTGGGGAAGTGACTTCCAGCCCCAAAGAGCCCCTACCATAGTGCAAAGGGTGTAAGCCTGCAGGCTACCTACTGTCTTGGGAAGGGCCTATGGCTGGGGTCACGGTGGGGCAGAGCGTGGAAGGAGCCATCCTCGCGTGTAGACAGCGGGGCTCCTGCAGTGGGACTCAGTGCATGGGGGGTCCTGCAGGTTTAGGCACAGGACCAGGATGTGGTGGCTGGCCAGGGGGCAGCAGTTCAGTCTGCCTGGTGGCTACTGGTTTCTTCAGCGATCAGGTGGCAGCCTGTGCCAATGGTAGGACCAGGAGGGAGGGCAGCCAGGAAGTAAAGAGCTACGAAGACTGAGACTTGGATGTGCTGGGAAGAGGGGCAACGGAATTGTCCTCAGGATCAGATGTGGAGGAGACAAGAGCATAGCAGAGGTGGGGTCTCGGAGGGCCTGGCAGCTTGACATCGGGCGAGCCATGAGCTGCGATGGCGGGTGACTGGGGAGAGGGCTTGGGTCAGGCCGGGCTCAGGTCACCAGGGTCATCCAGCTTCTAGTGGCCATGCTGTATAGGTGACTGCCTAATGGCTCTCCAGGGCCATGCAGGCAGGGTAA
>PVKN010020623.1:0-15857 GCA_004027915.1 Capromys pilorides
GTCCAGATCCACCAAGCTTATTCCCCTCCAGCCGTGCCTAGCTGTTGGTCGAAGCTCTGGTGGTTGGCTGCCACGAGGCACCATGGGTCAAGGCTGTAGATGGAGTCAGAGCTCCAAGAAATGGATGCCTGCCTGGGAGCGTCTTTATCTGGTCGCCCAGGGCTCGTCTGAATGGTGGGTGGAGTTCAAGGGACAGATGGGGCTGGGGGCTGGAGCTTCTTTACCTAGTCTTGGAGCAGTCAGTCCCAATAGTGTTACTGGCCTCAATGGTTGGTGGAGTTCACCGGATGGACCTGCTTAGCAAATTGTTAAAGTCAAAAGTCAAATTTCTCTTCTTCCCTCCATTTCTTACTCTCAGACTCAGAACTGATCTTAAACTAAGAGAAGTAGCTACCCAGGGCATGATTAACCAAAAATGATCATTAGTAGAAGCATTATCCCCTTGAGTAGCTCTTTCCCCCCATCTCCCACGTGGTGTAAGTCTCCCTATGTCTTGTGTATATCTATTTGTACATTTTTTTCATCTGCATATACTTTGTGAACATCACCTTACATTTTTGGGGCACACGTGCTCGGGAGGGTCATTGGGGCTTGTATTTCTGGTGTACATAAAGCTTTGAAAGAGCTCCAGGAACATGCCATGGCTCCTTCCTGTCAGACCTTGGGGATGATGCAAGGAATGGATACAAAGAGGTCGTCTTTTTATACAAGACAGGACTACTGAGCCATAAAGGATAAAGTGGGGATATTCCTAGGTAAACAGATGCAAATTGAGAGCACATTTATAAGTGAAATAAATCAGACTCATGTGTGTAAACACTGTCTCCCTGGTGTGAGAAACTGGAAGAGTTAAAAAAGATGGAGAGAGCCAGACAGACTAACAGCTCAGCAGACGAAAAAGCCTGCTTAGGCTGTAGCAGTGACTGGGGTTCAATCCCCAGCATGTCATGCCTGCCTCCCCCCGACCTGGGGCGCACTAAGACAGGGACTGAGACTGGGCGTGGTGGCATGCGCCTGTAATCCCAGAGCTTGGGAGGCTGAAAATAGGAGGATCATGATGAGTACAAGCTGCATAGTGGGGCCCTGTAGAGCCTGTACTTCAAAAAAAAAAGGGCGTAGCACTAAGGCAACTGCTGTTCTCCTGATGGTGCATGCAGATGATGCCTCAAAGGCAGAGAGAGCCTGGACCACACAGCCAGTTACTTGCAGGTGGGGCTGGGACATAACTCAGATACCTGATTTGCATGTCCCAAGGAAACCTACCTGCTTCAAACAAAGCTGGAGCTCAAGACCAAATCGCTGGCCGTAGAGAGTGGACACTGCCTCACCCACAAGCCCTGCTGGGAGGCAGGCGTGGCATGGTCACGGAGCTCTTTCAAAGTTTTATGTACACCGGACATATAAGCACCAGTGACTCTCCCGAGCACGTGTGTCCCAGAAATGTAAGGTGATGTTCACAAAATATATACAGATGATACAAAATGCACAAATAAATATACACAAGAATTTCAAATAAAATAGCTGAAGCTGCACAGAGCTCAGGTAGCTTCCAGAAGGTGAAGAGTCGCACTTCACAATGGCGCATTGTACAAAAATATTGAGCAGTGAAAAGAATCAACTATTCATGTTTCCAACACGTGAGGGAATCTCCAGAAACATACACTGAGTAGGAAAAAGTTCCTCAACGCTTACAGACTGTGTGATTGCATTCATAAAAATATTCTTGCAGTTGAAACTTTACGGAGAGACAGGACACAAAAATGATTACCCAGGGCTCAGGAGCGCTTGGGTCAAAGATAGTGGGAAACGTCTCATAGGGACAGCGCAAGGGGTCCCCGTGCTGTTAAAAGCGATCTGCGTCCTGATTCTACCAGTGCCAATGTTCTGGCTGTAATCTGACATCATAGTTTGGGGAAATGTTGCTGGAGAGGACATGTCAAAAGGGGTCCAAGGTCTCTATTTCCAGCATGTGCAAGTGAATCCATATCTCAAAGTGAAGACAACCATACAAATAGGAACGAGTTTAAGAGCACGACACGAGGCGTCACAAGATCAGGTTTCGGGGTGTGGCTGTTTATCTTGGAAGAGACTGGGTGTTGTGGTTGAAAAAAGAAACAAACAGGAGGAGGCAGCAGATCGGGGCTCCACCTGGGCCTGGGGTGGCATGCGCAGGAAGAGGATGTTGAGGTCCCAGGACCCTCTCCATCCTCCCTCTACACAGGGCCATGCCCTGGTGAGTGCCAGAAAGCCAGGCGTGCTCATCTCAGTGCTTTAGGGACCTGCACTGGTCCATGTGGGATGCGCCAGCCTCTGTGGAGAAGCATAATGAGCTGCTCTCCCTGTTGCAGCCTGAGATGGAAAATAAGAAGAAAAAAAAAAATAGAAAGGGAAATTACAGTGCACTTTTAATCATTCATGTACTAGAGAGCTCAAATGTGTGTGCATGCATGTGTGTGTATGTGCATGTGTGTGTGCTTATGTACTGTTGTAAGCAGACTTGGCAATGTAGAAAGAGGAAGCTGGAGTAGGCCGGGGGGGTCTGCTCCAATGCATGTTTGCTTCTGCACCTCCTGTAGACACTGCTGCAGCCCTGCTAGCTATTTCATGCCTCTCAGCTATGGACCCTGGAAGAAAACACGACTCACCTTAGTCAATGGGCCAAGACAGCAAAAGCTTGGTAAACTCTACACAGGACCTGCACACTGGGATGAAACCCAGCCCCACACAAGGCCAGCAGGGCAGCCCCAACAGCAAAGGCTGAGGGGAAGCCTGGACGCCAAGCTCTGACATACAGCAGGCTCCTCTAGCCGGCTCTCCTGGGTGGTGGCCTGGTGAGGATTCCAGGCTCGCATTAGGCTCAGCATGAGGGAGACCCACAGCCTGAGATGGCCTCTAGCAAAGCACCTGGGGAGCACGACAGGGACCCTGAGCCCTCCATGCTAGGGCTGCCCTGCATGCAAAGGGGAGCCTGTGGGAGACCTCATGCTATGGTTGATGTCTAAAGGCTTATTTAGCTCACAGTTGCTGGAGGTTTCAGTCCATATTCGGCTGGCCCAAGGCTGAGTGGGACAGAGCAGAGAGCATCCAGTTCACGGCGGCAGAACAGCAACAATCGCGACAGAGGCAACAGACCAACCAGGGCATAGAGAGCAACAACCTGATTCTGTCTCTTCGTCTCTCTTTATATTACACTCAGGCTCTCTGCCTTAGCCTATCCACTTTAGGGCACACCAATAATCCCAGCCGTACTCAGACTGATAACCCCATCAGTACTAAAACACATAATCCCAGTGGATCATGAGTCAAGTCTCAAACTCTAGAAGTCCCCGCCCCATGATTGCATGAGGCTTTGAGTAAAAGTAACTAAGACACCCCACAACATGGCAGAGCCCAATTTCCCTCAGGTGCCAAAAGGCAGGAGAGAGAAGCATGCGCTCGACCTCTAACCTCCAACAGTGAGAGGCTACATGCCCTTCCTCTGCCACAGGGACATAGGAAAAGCCCCAAAACAAAATTTGAATAAGACTCCAAATTTATTACATAATATACAATAAATCAGAGAGCCAATTAGTAACTTTGTTGTGTATTTGGTACAGGGTCTAGAGGGTCTACAGTGTCTCACTACATAGATGAGACAAGCAGTGACTGACTCAGTTACTCTTCTCTCGTTGCTGGGACGAATATCTGACACCCAAAATGAAGGTAGGAAAGGTTTATTTAGCTCACAGTTACTGGAGGTTTCAGTCCATACTCCTCTGGCTCCAAGGCGGAGTGACACAGGGCAGAGAGCAGCAGTTCATGGTGGTAGAACAGCAACAATGGCAACAAAGAAAGAGTCTGTGTCTCTATCTCTCTTGTATTACGTTCAGGCTCTCAGCCCCAGGTTGAGTATAGCACTTACACCCATAATCCCAGCAGTACTAAGACTATAATCCCAGTGGATCATGAGTTAATCTCAGACTCTAGAAGTTCCTACCGTGTGACTTCATGAGGCTTTGGATGGACAACTAGACAGAAGCTATAACAGAGATCATCCTGTTTTCAGCCTCCCAAATGCTGGGATTACAGGTGTGCACCACACGCCTAGTGTCATTCACAGTCTCAGCATGCCCCAGGGGTGAGGCTAGCATTTCACACCCGGAATCAAACCCCAGCCACTGTGCTCTGCCTAAGCAGGCAATTCAGTCTGCTGAGCTATCTGGAAGGCCCATGTAACTTCTCTCTCTCTCTCTCTCTCTTTCTCTCTCTCTCTCTCTCTCTCTCTCCTCTCTTTCTTTTCGGAAATAGGGATTGAACTCAGGTCCTTGCATTTGCCAGGCAAGAACTTTTATTTTCAGTAGGAAAATTAATTTAAATGAAGAATAGCAACAGACACATATGCTATTCGAATAATTCAGGTTTTTAAAATAACCATGAGAAGACTTCAATAAATAAGCACAAAAAGACACTTGCAAAGAATGAAAACCTGCATGGTTCATTTTTTTAGGTTTCGTAAATTTGCTTTGGGTACAGATAGAGGGAAATCTGTGAAAAGAGTACTAAATTCGACAAGAACAGTCAACAATGCCTGCGAGTTGTGTTGGTCTTTGTATTTTATACAACATGTTAATCAGAATACAGAAACAGTTCTTAGATGGAATTTGACACTGATGTTTCCCTGCACTTTTGAGTCAAGCAATGATATGCTTCCATCAGGAAAAACACTCTATTCTGGTCCAGCAAGAGCATCTCCCGCGCCCTCTGTAATGAGATGGTCCTCTCCTCTCTTGTGACGTTGCAGGTTTTTGGGACTGTCTTCCACATGAACCAGGGAAACCCGTTCAAGCTGAAGGCCCTGGTGGACTCATGGCCTGATTATAATACCGTGGTGATTCGTCCTCAGGAGCAGGTAAGGTGCCAGCTGTGGGATGCACACGCCCTCTGCTCATGTCTGCTGTGACACCGCCCTGTGCCAGGTGAGTGGGAGGCCCCCGAGAAACATCAATGACTCAGCATAGTGCTAGCAAGACCCCGTCCTCAGAAGTCCAGGCTGGAGGAGATCTAGAGAAATCTACAGTTGAGCTACAGCACTGTGTGAAGGGGCAGGAGCAGCAGCGCACGGGAGATGCAGTGACAGCTGTATGCATCACCTTTCTACAAGGACGAGGGAAGCACCCTTTACTCTGGCTGACTGTGTCAGAGGAACTGGACGATGGATGCCTGGCTCCAGGCAGAAGCAGCACGGTGGAAGGTCACGGGGAAAGAGCTGCCCAGCTCCTAGCACGCAGGAAGCGGGGAGGGAAGGGAGGAAGGAGAGTCAAGACCAGGTCACCTTCTGGGTCAGGCCCCGGGGCCCACCCCTTCCACCCAGGCCCGGCATTGGAGTCGGCTATAAAGGTATCTGCGACAGTCATAGCACTGCTGTGACCCAACCAGCCTTCAGGAGTGGAGATTCTCAGGGGACACGTAAGGCCTCAACCATGAGGAAGTATGCGCTGGTTGCTCTTGCACTCCCACAGTATTTTGTTCATAAGATTGTCCTCCAACCAACTGGCATCTGCTGATCTGAAAAGCAGATCTCGTATGTCTTACATTCAGTTCATGGGAATAAGAGGTGACAACTCACACCTTTTTTTCCAATTTAAGATCTTGGGCTGGGGAGATAGCTCAGTGGCATAAGTGTCTGCCAGGCAAGCACAAGGTCCCGAGTTCGCCCCCACTACCATACACACACAAAAAGATCTTGCTAGTGACATAGGTAAGTCTTATCTTTTGCAAGTGACATTAACAGAGCATGCTCTAGGCTAGATTTCTGTATTGCAATAAATTAGACTCAGTTCCATCTTCAACTGTTAGTCTAAAACAAAAACGTACCTCTTGTCTTTAGAAACACTGGCCCTGACATCATACTGTCTGTGACAGTACGCCACTCTCACTCAGACATTGGCCTAACTGCCTTGTAACCAACTGTCTACAATAAATTAATTAATCAAGAAGAATAAAGATAGTCATAGGAGGCACATGTTACTAAAGTAGCAGATTTTTTTCTCAGGAGAAATTTAATACTGGATGTTAAAAATACAGATTTTTAATGGCAAGATAAGAAAATTGCTATTTTGATGCTTAGTATCACTGCCGAGTAGGAAGTATATTTTTAGTAGTCTCTTAATATTGAAGGAAAAAATCTTTCTGATGCTGAAGTTGTCATTTTCCCCTTATCTGTCTCTTCCTATTGAAATGATCTCTATGTCTGAGGCACCAGCTAGGTGTAAATACATATATAAATGTTTGATGCTATTGTAGCTCATTTAAAAATGCCAAGTCACTCATTCTAAGGAAAGGGCTAGTCATCAACTTTTTCTTTACTTCTAACTTTCATAAATGTTATTCTAATTCTGTAACCTCTGTAGATTTTAATAAAAATGTACATATTGCCCAGTACCAGACTTACTCCTTTGGCTCACTATTTTGCTATTCAATTATTATTCTAAGTGTTTTGCTTAAGAATTTTGGAAGTATCACAAATGATTTTAGTTGTATTATTTTGAATTTTCAAAGCATTACCTGAGATTCCAACAGTTATGTTGACAATTTTTTTCCACTTTTAACTGACTATGAGACCTTTATTAACCCACATAATATAAATAACTCCTAAGTGAAAGCAAAAAAGGGACAGAAAATACTAACTTAATACATAGACTCATGGTATAATAGAACACGCAGTGTCATTATAACCATCACCAATTACAAACATGGATTGATCCCTCCTTTCTCACACAGGAAATGACCGATGACCTTGACCACTACACCAACACTTACTTAATCTACTCCAAGGATCCCGAGCAAAGCCAAGAGTTCCTCGGCTCCCCCAAGGTCATCAACTGGAAACAGCATTTTCAGATTCAAAGTAAGAGCCTGGAGCGTGTCCTTGGTGCTGGGCCCTGGGTATGCTGGTGGCACTGATCTTCATCTTGAAGAGGCATGTGCCTTGCTGCCAGGACACAGCACCTGCTGTCCATGCCTAGTGCCAGCAGCTACGACGCCACCGAGGAAATGAGTGAGCAGGAGCATACACGGTTGCTATAGTGAATGGTCATGACTCCTGATTTACTCTCTCTTGTGACCCAGATCTAACCAGAGAAAAGTTTGTGGGCAGAAAATCTTCCTAAAGCAATATTCTAGTCAATACGAGTATGCTCTCTGGCATCAGATGTCCTAAGACTGCTGGGCCTCTTTTTAACTCTGTTCTAGGGACAGTATCAACCTCTCTGTAGATAAGATTCCTGGTACTTAAAATGATAGTAACAGTACCCAAATCATAGGTTTGAGACCATAATTGGAAATATGTAGTGGAATTCTTGTTTCATCAGATCTTCAAACCACCTCACAGTAACTGTCTAAACCAACGATCCATCTTTGTCTCCCCTCTGGGAATGAGCACTTTGGCCTTGGCTGTTGGGAACAGCTCAGCCAAATGTTGAATGTGTTGGTCTTGGACTCAGCTGGCTGAAGCACTGCCTGTGAGCTGTAGGGCTAGGTCAGGGGATCCTAGCCCTGGAGCTTGGTAGAGACTGTTTTTGCTAGCTACTGATGGCAGTGATGGCAGTGAGGTAGACAACATGGAAATCATGCAGTTGTCAGGAACAGGAAAATGGGCAAGCTGCAGACCTGCTGAGAGTGTCTCAGTCACATCTCATGTTGCCCTGGCCAATGCTGTTTACTATCTAAACCCAGAATCAGTCCATGAGGGAAAATATAATGACCAAAGCAGGAGTAATCTGGGGTCCTGACAGCAAAGATGTACAGCGTGGGCTGCATAGAATTTGCACAAAAATGTTAGTCCTTGTGTCTACATCTCATCGGCCTTGATAGGCGTAATTGTGCTGTAGTATGTCTTAAAGTCATCTTGAATGATCTCAGTCTAAAACATTTAGTCATTATTATGCAAAACCCCTCTGATGGCTGATCCCGAAATATAAGGGTGGGTGCTAACCGTAATGTGTCACGTTTACTGAGTTAAGAAATGCAGAGAGGATTCACAATGTCCAGCTCTTGGTGAGCCTGGAAGTCTGTCCTTGGGTACTGTCTATGGGCTCTGGCACTGTATTCCTGCACCCCTGCTCTACCTCTTGGCTAGGTTGGACTAGACTCCATCCTCAGCCACACTCTCCCTCCAAGATGTCTCAGCCCTTGAGCCTCCAGGCACGGGCTGAACTCCCCGCTACTAGGAATCAAGTGGAACCTCTCCCAAGATGAAGGAGCTGGGTATTGTGTCCCGCTTCCACAAAATCTGATCCATACACCGTATGACGACTCCAGAGCCACCTACTTCTCAACGCCACTGGGATCCGGACTTCAGGTCTCACGAGTTAAAAGCAGCAATGCCATCTCTGTGGTTGTTTCCCCTCCCCCACTAGGTTCCCAGTCCAGGCTGAATACAGTGATTCAAAATCTCACAGCCATCAATTCAGGCAAGGTCAAGCACACACAGTGCCACCTCTTCTTGATGCGCGACACCGCAAAGAACCTGCTCCCCTCTCTGGTGGATGAAAAGCCCTTGACGCCCAGCAAAGACAAGCCCGTGCCCCTGTAAGTTGGACACACCGCGCTCCACGGCACGCGCATCTGTCACTGCTGAAACTGCTTCCTGCGTTGCTTTCCAGGAGTTCTCATGCAGAAATTTTTACTTAAAGCTACAGCAGTTAATTCTGCTGCAGTGTTTGGAGACTAGAATTCAAAACAAAAATGCTGCTGGGATCACGCTCCCTCTGAAGCAGGCAGAACCATGACATTTAGCTCACTCTCACCTACAGTCTAGGTCCTGGAACCCCACTTCGTGATTTTAAAAATTACTTTTATTACTCACGGGTGTTGGAATTTTCCCTCCCCAGAGGGTTGGATCAATCCTCCCTCCTGAAGTGGGTTCGCCATTATGTTCCACAAATGGTCAGGCTCTATTTTCTTTCCTACATGGGTGCTTAGTTGGAATTGGCAAGCGCATATGAACCCCCTTCTGTGGTGTCCGAATCTTCTGAGAAACAGTATGGAAACAATACACGAGCAAGGCTGCACCCTGTTCCCCACTAGACCCGCAAGGACCAGCCCAGTGCCCAGCACACAGTGGGTCCTCAAGGAAGACCCATTGTGTGCAATGCAATCTCGCCACAAAACAAAAGGGTTCCAGTGAGAACCCTTCGAACACATCACCTATTCTCCCAAGCTGGATTTTATCTAATTCTGAACAGAATTTAGTGTCAGTAGTGGGTGTAACCTGCAGTGGATTTGAATGGCAGAGGCTTGGTCCTGTGACCCTCATGTGTTGATCCGCCTGAGAGAACCTTATTTATATTGTAAGGTGCATTACAGTATGAGAGGCACCTAGAACCCAGATTCCAGATTCTAGAGTCCCGTGCGATCCTGTGTGCACCCGCGAGAGGAGGTGTGCCTGCAGCTTCCTGACACGCAGCAGGCAAGCTGGGGGCTACGTCTGAGGCCCATGGAGCCTTGCGATTAAGGCTCCCCCCGCCCAGCTTCAGCGTGTGAATGAGGGAGAGAAGCTAGGAACAGGGAGACAGACTCTGGGGACGAGAAAGGGATGCAGCAGTGGAAGAGGAGGGAAGGCAACAGAGAGGCAGGAAAGCTCACCTGGGGGGGATGCACATGCTTGCAACTTCCCCACGATGAACGCAACTATTATAAACCACAAATACGTGCAGAGAGCAAAGCACATGCGTACAAATGACTTGTTTTGTTACTGGACACTGTTAAGCTGTCACCTCACCAGGCCCCTGGGCTTAATCTCTTCCCTGTGACTCCCCGCTCATGACCCAGTTTGGCTTCCTTCACCACCCTCAGGATTCCCTGAAATTAGTGAATTTGCTTAGCTTCCTCGCTCGGCATTGGCATCCTGCTGGCAGCAGCGCTGGTCACCCACGGGCTGCTTAGGCGGCTGCAGCCCTGATGCAGGACACCCTCAGGGGTTGCCCAAGGGAGTGAGCTGGCCTATGTGTCTCTAGTCACTCTAAGAAGAAGAGGAGAGTAGGAGAAGACAAGGAAGGGCCGGCATCACACAGACAGGGCTGGTGCACACCCAGGTCTCTGGGTCTCAGAATGTGTGTCTTTCCGTGTGCTCTTGTTCCCAACAGCAACCAAGAGATGTTTAAATACTCAAAGCTGGATGTCGCCCACGCTGCTTTGGTGAACCAACTGTGGTATTTTGGCGGCAATGAAAGAAGCCAGAGATTCATCCAGCGTTGTATCCGGACCTTCCCCAGCTTCTGTCTGCTGGGGCCTGAGGGGACCCCCGTGTCCTGGTCTCTGATGGACCACACTGGAGAGCTGCGAATGGGAGCCACAGTGCCTGAGTACCGGGGTCAGAGCCTCATTTACCATAACTCCGTTTACCAGATCCAGACTCTGGCAAAACTTGGCTTCCCTCTCTATGGCCATACTGCTAAGGACAACTACGTTATTCAAGGAGTAGTTGCACAGCTGCACCATGTGCCCATGCCCTGCGACTGGAACCAGTGGAATTGTGTGCCTTCGTGAATCTGCCAGGAACGTGAATGCTGAGAAGGGGGTGGAGCAGGGGGCTGGCGGAAGGGCTGTGGAAATGCGGAGAGTAGATACACGTAAGGGAGTGGATGGGGAGCTCGGGGACGGACAACTGCGTGCTGACGTCACGGCCCTCCAATCACTCAGCCTTAGTGCCTTGCATGGGCGTGGGCGGGGACTCCGGCCCCATGCCGCCACAGCGACTCACGCAAGGACCTCTGATGCATGTTAACCTGCAGCCTGCTTTCCTACGTCATCCAGCTTGCCCATTTGCTGGGACACAGGTTCTACGACTCCCCCCTCGCCTTCCGTGGCCTTTCTTTTGTTGGCTGGAAAGCGGTCTGTCTTCTCTGTTAGTTGACGAAATCATTTGGTCCCGGGTTACTTCCTGGACTTTGTATGCTAATCATGTGACATATCCTCCACACATCTATCCACATAAATATGTGATGTAATTGTGGCAATCATGAAGAGACACCTGGTGATACTTCTGCCAAGAGCGTCCATGTATTTTCCAACGTGCTATGTTTTGCTACTAGTGGCCCAACAGACAGAATTCAGCGCTGCTTCTTGAGGCTGTTATGTTTTGTGTCTGGATGTCCCCGGAAAGCCTCATGCAGTCACAAGGGTGGGCTCTAGAGTTCATGATTGGCTCACCGCCCAGTGCTGCGTGGGTTGTGGGTGTGAGTGCTGCGCCTGCCCTGGAGCAGGCAGCCTGCACACAGCACGAGGGAAGAGGCTTGCTCCCACCCCCCTTGCTTTGATTGCTTTTGCTGTCTGTGGCCACCTTGAACTGCTGCCCCTGTGCCACGCCCCCCTGGTTTGGAGCCAGCTGATTATGGACTGAAAACTCTACCAACTGTGAGCTAAATAAACCTTTCCTTCCTTAACTTTGGGTGTTGGTATTTTGTCTCAGCAATGAGAGAAAAGTAACCAAGACAGAGGCGGAGCTCCACTCATCCCCTCCTGGGTCCTTGATGATACGAGGATATTTTTGTTTGTGGAAGCTTACTCTATATGTTCCACGATGGGATAAAAATGCCAGGAGAACAGGACACAAAAACGTTCCTCCTAGGAAGGATCTGTATGACAGGGAGGCAGGCAGAGGGCGGCTTCGCACGGCCACCTGGAAGACACACCTTGAGCTTTAACACTTGGTGGTCTTTCCCCTGTTTACACCTAGCCCTGCCTCTGCCTCCTGTTTCCTCTCCAGGGTGGTTATTCCAGAGTTGCTAGCTCCCTGCCTCAGTTATGCACAAGAACTCTGGAATCAGATTTCCTGCACTCCACCCTGCCTCTGTGGCATCTCTGCATCCCCCTTGCTGTGTGTCCCAGGGCAAACGACTTTACCTACTCCCAGGTCCTTTGCTCTCTGCCCTACAGCCAGCCCTTCCTGGTCCCATAGCATGAAGGTAAGAAGAAAAAAGTCGAGTGTTTCTTTTGGTTGTATGTGAGGAAGTGCTTGTGGTTTTTTGTTTCGTATTTTTCTTTTAAATGATGCTTACACTGTAGGCAATGGAGGGTTTTTTTGTTTGTTTATTTTTTCAGTCTGAGGAGTATTTCTACCAGGGAAGAAAGTATATCATGAAAGAAATATTTCTTCTTAAGACCACCACAATTTGCATTCTAAACACATAAGTACTGCAAGAGAATTGCAAGGTGGTGCATGCTGTTTTGGATCCTGAGATAACACTGAGATCCAGCACCAAACTCACTTTTCTCCTGTTCAGTACCTCTGCTCATGTCAAATTCTTCAAAGATGTGCTAGACAAACTCACATTTGGCCTCAAGAATTCAGGCTTTCAAACTTTGAGACTTTCATGGCTGTGGCACAATTACCCCAAGAGACCATCTTGGTTTTGACAACTGAGGAAGAAGGTTCCATGATGATCCTCCACTAGAGTGGGACCCGGATGCTGCCATATGGTCCACAATGCACAGGGCCATCTCCTACAGCACAGAGTTATCTCAGATAAAATAGAAACACAGATGATTTCAAGAATTCTGTTGAACACTGACCAGGTGTAGAGATCCATAGGTCTTACTGCAAATGGTTCAACCCTGGGGAGACACGCCGGTAGGAAAACAAGACGAGTGGCTGGGCTAGGTGGTGTAAACGAAGTTATTTATAACAGCTTTGTGCCATAAACTGGTCAACTTAGATGAAATGCATAAATCCTTCAACCAGAAACAGTGACTAGAGGTGCTGTCTCCTAAAATCTGAAAAGGTGTATTTGCACTGAGAAAGTGCACCTTTGTTACAAATATTTAACAGTACAAGTAAAATATTTCACTGGGGAAATTAGACACAATGCGTTGGGTGAGTACACTTTTTCCGTAGGCTACTATTTCAGCATTTATATTCCCCCATGTTTCCCTCTGCTTGGGTTTTGGCTTCCCTGCAATCTATTTCTTACATTGTAGCCTGAATAATTTTTAAGCTTGAAATTAGACTGTGCCCTGTTCCTACTTAAAAGAGTGCAGTGCCTCCCACCTTGCAAGACTTCTAAATTCCTTCTAATCTGAAAGAGCATTCATTTATCTCTTAGAGTTCATATCTTCTCTTACTTTTTTGCCCACAAGTCCCTGACCTTTCTCTTGTCAAAAATAAATTACAATAAATTAAGTAATTAACTAGCTATTTTGTGATCCAAGAATTAGGTACCACCTCGTTCTACTAGGAAAACAAATGTTCACAACAGTGTAGACCAAAGTTAGTTACAGAATAGGGCTGAAGTAAGCAGAAATAACAGTGAACAGAACGATCATTTCAAATTGACTTTCCTTATCAGAAGGGTTCACAGAGGCAACATGAGAGAGAAAAACCTTACTGAGTAACACCCCTTACTTTTTTGTAGGGATTAGAGCAAAGGCAAGTTCATTATCATGACTATTGTTTTATTTTGAATGTGTTTGGTACAGGGTCTCACTACGCACGCAGCTCAGACTCGCAGTGATCCTTCTGTTTTCAGCCTCCCCAGCGCTGGCATTACAGGTGTGCCCCATTGTTATCACTTTAAAACTTGAGTGTTTGGAAATTGGTTTGCCTCTTTGTCTCTCGTTTGCTCAGATGTTTAATATTGGTTTGCTGACCCAAGCTTTAGTGTGAGTGCTTTCACTCGGTATTGAAGATCTCTTGGGTCCATTGCAGATCTCAGTATACAACACTGTTTTTATTGAGGAAACTTTGTGCTCTCTCACTGCAAAATAAGGCCATTAAAATTAGCTCTCATCTGCCCAAAATAGTTACTCAGGGCTGTTAAAGTGTTGCCTCCCAGCACCCGCCTAAGTCACTTCCCAATGACTCCCCAACACGTGAGCCCCTCTGTTTACCTAGCTTCCGTTACAACTGTTCAAAGTTTGCTGATGTGACTTACATGACATTTGAATCACCCTACAATATTCCAAACCCAACCAGGGTAAGGATCCTCTCTCCGATGTTTGCTGACAGATTCCCAACATTAAAACGGTGCCTAGCACAGAGTAGATGCTTACAAATATGTACCTCATGTATTTACTTCATACCGAGGGCCGCAGCAAGGTCGCCCTCTGCCCCAGCGGTCGCCCCTTTCTCTTTGCGTCGGGAGACTTAAGTCCAGAGTCCGGGAAAGGGACTCTTTTGGTGCGGCTCCCAAATCCTACGTCACCAGCCAGGGAAGCCCAGGCTGCAGCCTGATGCACCTTTGACCTTTTCCCGGAGACTCGGACATTAAAACATCATCAGTACATCCCGCCTCCGGAAGTGATGTAAGACGCGATGCGCGTGGAAATTGTTGCTTCCAGTCCTGGACTGCAGTGTCTCGCTCACATTGTGCTCATACATCATCAGTCCGCATTGCCGCCAGAAGTGACTCGCGCTCTTTGCTTCTTAAGCTATTTGTTTTCAGGCTGGGGGGTCCTGAGGCTATGGTAGTTGCACAGGTTTGAGCACTGACCTGGAGCCTGTAGTAGGGAGGGCTGGGCGGCGACCCCAAGGGCTCCACTGCAAGAGAACGATGTCCGGATCGGCGTTGCTGCACCCCTGCTCTTGTATGTGTCCCGCCCTGCACAGCTCTTGGGGTGGAGGAGGTGCCATGCCCAGGCCCCAAGCCTTGTAGTGCTGAGCTTCAGGCCGAGGAGTTAGAAAAACCCACAGCAGTGTTTCAACTCACATGAGTGACGAAAGGGACTCTCAGAAAGTGAAAATTTTAGATGAAACTATCTAGAAAGAGAAAGAAAGGAGCAAAAGAAGAAAGCAAAATAAAATGCTTGAACGATAACCCTTCTTCAGTGAAGCTCTATGCTATTTCCAAATGTCACTCTTGACCAAGATTCCAAGTGGGATTCCTTTGAGGAGAGTCAGCTGAGAGATCACACATGGTGATTGTAATCGGGACTCATCATGCGTTAGGGAGGAGTCCAAGGAAGCCGGAGGAGTGGAAGGCAATCCTCTGGCTGTAAACACATCCTAACAAATGTCTGTGAAAGAGAAGACCCATCACAAGAAAGCTGAAAATAGAAAAAAACGTTGGCATTGTACCCACTCAGCAGGAAGGAAGCATCTCTGGAGGAAAAAGAAAGAAAACAAAAATGCTGGGGGTGCCACTGAAAAGCAGGACAAAGCACACTGGGAATGGAAAGACAGAGGCAGTGGGAGATGGGGAGGGAGCACGCCACGAGAGAGTCAAACCACTGGGAGTGGCTGAAAGGAAAGTAAGAGAGCACAGGACGAAGGAGAGGCAGCATGCACAGCAGCCATGCTAGGGACACAAGGCCTTTGGGAAAGTCTCTGTGCCTCACTACACTCTGAGGGATGACTACGGGAACAAGGACAAGGACAGCCACAGGACCCAAAGCTCTGTGGAGCTACCACAGGAACTTTGAGGTAGGAGACAGTAGGAGGCCGGTAAATGAAAAAACACGAACTTGAAAAGCATGATCTGATGTCCAATCTGCAGAACATCAGAGACAACAAAAGGAAACCTGCTCAGCAGAATTCTACTCAGGCATGGAGGAGGGGGATGAGGAGGAAGAAGAGGGGGAAGAAGAGGAGATAGGGAGCAACCCTGAGGCCTGGGAAAACTGTTCAGAAGAAATGAACGAAGGTGGAGAGGAAGAGAATGAAAACTATAACTTGGTTTTTCCAGAATCACAGTTTGACTGAAACTCCAAGGATGGTAAAGGGAAGGAAAAAGTGGGTGAGGGACCCCCACAGAGCAATTCCCAGACCAAAGAGGACTACATACTGACTGCTATCTTACCCTGTCGCCTAATGAGCTGAAGCAGGAGGTGCCCAAGTACCTGCCAGTCTGTAGGGCTGCTGAAGCAGTGTGGAGAAGTTCCAG
>PVKN010020624.1:0-15857 GCA_004027915.1 Capromys pilorides
GTTTTTTACATACAATGCACGCACATTGTGAAAAATTTTAGCCATAAAAAAGCACAACAGTACAATGAAAATCCCTTTGAAATCAACATAAATAGATGACAACAACTAGTATTTCAGTGTATATCCATCACGGTTTAGTTTTTTCTATTAGGTTGAACCACACTAAATTGCAATATTCCCAGTTTTAGAACTTTTTATTTTTAATTAGTTATAGGTTCAGAGCACACTCTTTAAAAACTGTACATCCTAGGCTGGGGCATGGCTTTGTAGTACTGCCCACGTTCCCTCACACCAAAAACAAGTGGAAACACATGCATCTGGAGCCTCCTCCACTGCTAACCTCTTATAATGATATCAAAGCCAAGAAATCAACCTAAGCACAATATGCAGAGCCCAGTCGGATGTCACTAGTCACACACGGCCATGCACGCGTGCCCGGGCGCGCGCCCGCTCTACGCTCTGGGGATGTGCACAGCCTTCTGTAACTACTATAATGCAGACGCTCATCTGGACCACCGCAGGCCCCCACCTTATCCTTTACCACCACACTCGTGCTTCATCCCCAGACATCCATCTGCTTGCCAGATCCACGGTGACGTGCCACACGAGGTGCACACACAGAACCACGCGGTGTGCTAGCCTTCGGAGACTTTTGTCACTCAGCGTCACTGTGCTGAGGCACATCCAAGCTGAAAACTTGTCCCTTTTATTGCTCAGCAGAATGCATGGTAAAGACGACCCCGTTTGTCTAGCCATGAAGGGCGTATGAACCGACTCCAACTCCTAGTTATTATGAATAAAACTGCTATGAACATCTGTACAAATTCCTGCATGAAACTAAGTAATTTTAAATAAGCAAAATAATGCATATTCAAACGTTTTCCAAGTCTCTCCAACTCTCCTGCCCCTGATTTAACAAATGAACAAGCTCTCATAACAGATCTTCAAATAAAATTTCCCTGGACACTTTCATACATGTAGTTTTAAAATACCAATATTTGTAACCTGCATTTCTGTGATTTTTTAAAAATTTAAAAGTTCATCAAGGGACCGGCGAGATAGTTCAGTGGTCTAAAGCGCCTGCTTAGGAAAGCTCAGGCAACTGCAGGGACTGCGGTTCGATCCCAGGCACCACATGCTGCGCCAGCCCCCCCACCAGGGCAGGCTGAGCCAGCCACAAAATAAATAAAGAAACAAACAAACACAACAAGCAAATAAATAAATAAATAAATAAATAAATAGTTCATCAATAATTAATGTCAGGAGCTACAATGTGTCCACGTGAGGACACTTAACTGGCATGGTCACATCCCTAGTGCCAACACCAGGACCAAACAAAACAGGTGCTAAGTCAGACATAATTTATACTGCATGGTATTTCTGAGTTTTTCTCACTACTACGGAATCCTTATTCTTCATACCTGGAATTTAGGGGGAAAGTCTATTCATGCTAAAGTTGACACATTTGGGGGAAGTGGTACTGTGGTCTGTTACCTGTTAGGCAAGTGTTCTACCACTGAGCTACATCCCAAAATGAAGTTAATATGTTTTAAAAGAAGCTTTAATGGCTTTTATGGACTTTACCCTTCTTGCAAAACATGCACATATATACATTTATCCATATACATGCCCCATCTTACACACATTTGGCAAGTATCAAATAATTCTTTCCTTTACCTGCAATTAATAAAGGATGATCCTTACCTAAAATATAGTAGTTTAGGATAACGGCAAGTTCTTGCAGCCAGAATAAATAATGTCTACCTCACGATGCAGGCATGGAGCTTCTGAGTTCCCTACCAAGCTCAGGGCTTCCTAACGGCTACCGGAAGTGCTGTTTCCTAAACCCAGGCGACAGGAAACACTGATATCTAAGCTTCCGGAACATCTTTTACATTTCTATCAGTTACTCTAAGGAAATGACCACTCCTTTGAGTACAGCAAAATCTATGCGGCAGAGACAGTGAGTACAGTGGGGACAGCAGGAAGCCGCCCCTTCCGTGGCAGATCCCACAGCTCAGAAGCCCAGTGTGCCCCAGGGCAGAAAGCTCTAGCTCCTCACTCCTCCAACCCCGAGTATACAGCTTCCTACTGCGACAGGACCAGCTGGCACACACCTGAATGCTTAGATTCTATTTTTGCTTACTTTTGATCAGAGCAGGAAAAGATAATCTCAAATCCCGCCCATATTTTATTATTTTTAATTTTTTAATTTTTTGGTGGGACCGGGGTTTGGAATCACGACCTTGTACTTGTCAGGCAGGCACTTATGCCACAGAGTTATCTCCCCAGCACCCCCCTTTCCATATTTTAGAGAAATTATAAGAATACCTGATTAATATTAAGAAATTAGGGGCCTTCTGAATTAGTTTAATCTTCAAAGAAAATTAGATTTAACTATGAACAAAAACTTCCAAGATATTGTTGCAGTTGTCTATCTGTGTTCTCTGCTTAGAGAATAAGGAGGGGCTGGGCCTGTAGCTCAGTGCTGAGGCAGTGGTTACTACAAAGGGGCTAGGGCACAGGAGCAGGTATGTGGCAGCTGGATCAAAGGTCATCAGAATGCGGCATCTAACGCACAACTCCCTAGAACAGACACAACTACAGTGCATTCCAAACGTATGCTAATAAAAAAACCAGCTAAAATACAGAGGATGTGTAACAGATGCCAAAGTGATGCACGTGTGACCCCCATGCCCACACATATGCTAACAGAATCTGAGGCATAGATAAAATGAATCTGATTTGAAATTACATGTATTATAAAAGTTAACACAGGAAATCACTAAATATCAAAGTCTGAAGAAAGTGAAACTATTCCAAGCTTTCAAAGACCATGGAATGTAGAAAATCAGACAAAGCTGCCTAATGAGGTTTTCCTAATAATTTTGGTATCACATTTGATCAGATACTAAGAATATTGTTATTTTAAAAGAACCTAGACATATTAGATATTCAAATACTTCACAAAACAAAATTTAAACATCACGCAGAAGAGATGGGACCTTGAGGTGGTACAGCCACAGAATGGTTCCATCATATGCTGATCCAATATAAAAAGGATGTATCAGAAATAAATGAGGAAATTAAGAATTCTGAAGTAAATGCTACTGTAAAAACTAGATGGTGATTTAAAAACTATTTTAGATGCATACCAGGTAAATTAGAGAGTACAAAAAAAGAAGAACAAAAACTAAGAGAAATCTAAATTAAAAATTTAAAGTTACCTTTTGAAACTATCATATTGTTATCTCTTATTAAAAGTAATAAAATTTAAAAAACTTTAAAGTTAACAAATCAGAAATCTTGCATACTACTGAAGAAATTATTATAAATCAGTCCATTTTATGGAACATAATATACTCTTGGGTGTTTAAAAATACATAGAAAAGGGAATGCAGATTAAGGAAAAACTGTTGCCACAAGTAGCAAAGGTCTAAGATCTCTACCACAGAAACAAATGAAAAATGGTGGCCAAAAATTAAGATTCCAAAAGAATCTTCTCAATAGGATAAAATGGACAATTCATGGTACAGAAAAAATATTCAGCCCTTTATGTTATTAAAAATAATGTAACATTTTTGGCCGAACACATACTGGTCAACATCTAAGACATACTAGCAGTAGCAGTAGCATTGTAAATGACAGCATCAACTTGTATTAAGAGTTTTATAAACAATACACAATCTGACAATACACACCAAAACCCACAAAATAGTAATATATTTCACTTTCTGATTTCTCTTTTGAAGCCACAGCTTGAGTGGTTCATACATTGTGTCAACTTGGCTGGACGACTCAGTGGCCCGGTTCCCTGTTGGTGGGGGGTCCGCCCTGGGGTACAATTGGTTTCTCCCTAGAGCGTGACCAGGGCTGCCTAAGATATGACTGGTTCCTGCCTAGACCAGGATCAGGGCCCATCCTGGGGTAGGACTGGTTCCACCCTAGAGCACAATGGGCCCACCTCAGAGTGACTCAGCACAAAGAGACTTAATAAAAGGGGCTGAGGAAGCTGAGTTAAGACTTCACTTCCTCGGAGGAGCTTCAGTCTTCGCCTTCGGCCTGGACTTCACTATCTGGCTTGCAGCGCAGGCTCTTCAGCCTCCAGCTTGCATCTTTCGCCTTCCTTCGCAGACTCTTCAGCGTCCATCACAGACCCAGCAGCCGACAGAGACTTACACAGAGCACTGCAGTGAGTTTCAGACCTCGGGATGGAATTCTCCAGTCCGGAATGTGCAGACGCCCTCTGCACGCTTCCTCATCTGATTCTGTGGCTGACTATAGTAAGCCAATCTCATAATTCCTTATATATTGTATATTTGTGTTAATATCCATTCCTTATATCTATTCTGTTTCTCTAAGTAAAACCCTGACCAGTATAAGGACATAACCTAGGAGCTGTAAACTTAATGAAATTCATTTCTGTATTAAATTCCATGCTACTTGATAAAATATCGGGTAGCCCTTATTATATAGGCACCCTAAATACACCTTAAATGTGGTTAAGATACCTACACACTACTAAGTAAAAGAATAAGGCCCAGGTATAACGCATCACATGAAAAGGGCCTGGAAAGCACTCGTGAGAAAACACTGTACTGCCCCGGACCAGTGAGGAGGTGGAGGGCACTTGCCCGCCCTGGTGTAGCCTTTCTGTAATTTTCTTATGTAGTTTTAAAAAGTTCCATAAGCATAATATTCTATCATTTCTCAACAGCTACATTAAATATTTATTCTGTCATAGCCTAATATTTTAATGTTCTTTTGTGAGGTTATAAAATTAAATAGCTCCTTTTTTAAAAAAATCCATGAATACATTTGCTATTCATGTATTCCTATTATAACTTAACGCTTTAATTTACTCAATGCATTAAAAATACATTTCCTATGGACATGAGATGATTAATACTGACTGTCTACTTGACTGGCTGGAGCGATACCCATAACAGCTGTGCTGGGGCTCTGGGCCTGTACCGGGTCCTGGGCTCCTTCTCACATCTCTCCCCACTCTGCCAGGAGTTGAGCAGCCCTCCTCACTGCGCTCCTCTGCCATGTTTCTGTCTGCAGAAGCGTTAAGCTCTCCCTTAAGGCACAGGTGGCTATCTTGCCTGGGCAACGGGCAAGCCATGTGGTGTGGAGGACCGCCTGAGCAGCTCTCCTTCAAAGAAAAGCGACTGTTTCCATTTTGACTGAGCCTGACCCTATTCCCTCTTACTGAAATGTAAAGAGCTGGCTAGGATCTCTCACAATCTTTTCAATTGGCCTTAAGCAGTGTGTAATGGTCTAGCTGAGGTGCTGATGGTAATTTTTGAAGATGGTACGCGTGTTTCCCTGATAACAGGATGAAGAGCCAATGCTCCACGGTGTCAGCTGGAAGTAAGCCTCAAGATAGAGGCTATGAGTTCCTGCAGCTTGAAAGATTACGCATCAGAGCTGAAGCACTTGACCCCCAAAATATTAGATGCTATCTCAATAGCATAATGCAAATTACTTCCTCTAAATATGGCGGAGGTGAATGCAGGCCTCCTACCTAGCCCAGCTCACAGCTCACCTTCTTCCCACAATTCCCTTCAAAACTCACCTTCCCAAAATTCCCTTCAGTGTGCACCTTTTTCCCAAAATTCCCTTTCGCAAGCAAGCCACTTCCCCTTCTCCAATGAATAAAGCCCGAGTGCAGCCCTGGGTCACCCTCTTGGTTCCAAAAGCTGTTTTCATGGTTGGACCTAGGGCCCCTTGGCTCCCCATTAATTGTATAAATACATTTTAGTGTCTTTATTATCGCTGTGGGTTGTGCTGGGAGTGGTAGATTAGAATTAACTTGGTGGAATTCCAATAACGGGTTATTAGGAATGTAAGTTCAGATTTCTTGGGCCAAGATGAGAATCAGGAAGGGGCCCCGACAATGTGGGCCTCCCGGAGTCGATGTCTAGCCAGCACTGGGCTGTAATATCTTTTTACGCAGCATTTTGTACTCAGCTAGCTGCTCACCAAGACCAAGGCCTTTGAAAACTTTTAACAAGCTCCTTTCAGTGCTTCAGAGTCAGGATTCAGTGTTTGAGGGTTAGTATCTCTTAGAGACACTAGCATTTAAATAAGACCCTGTAGAATCCAGAAGCCTTTATGGCTCAAGGAATAGAGCCACAGCAAAAAATTGTTTTTAATGAGTTTGGGCAAGGGCTCCAGTCCCCAGACAACCCTAGCTCCAGGCTCGTAGGGCCAGCACCTGACTCAGCCAATCCCACTTCCACTTCAAGGACTGTTACCATGCAAAGGCAGAGAACCAAGGACTTACACCACATGAGTTCCCAGGTACCCTGAGAAACTACAGGAAGTCAAAATTACGTTTAGGATCTCACATTAGCCTGACAATCCTCAAAGTTACAATAAACTGATGTTAGGTTTTAGGGGATATTCTTACTAGAACACATACATTCAGACCCATTACCTTTAGAGATGTTTTCACTCATATTACCAAACGAAGTAACCCAGTACCTCTATTCTAGGACAAAAGGTTTCAAATTCTTCTCAAGTTTGAGAGTAGATACACTTATCTTGGCAATTCACTGAGAAAACACAAGATAACAAAAATAGCACTTTATGGAGCTTTGAGTTTGATTTTCTACATTGATACACAAGTCAATGAGAATGCTGCACATATTTGCAATATAAAATATCACACAGGACAAGCTTCACACACTTTTGATGCAAAGCTCTCCTGCACAAATGTCCTCATGCCATCAGCTAGAAATGCCTCTCCTCTCAAAAGGTTCAGAGACAGTCGAAGCTCAGCATGCTTGAAAGCTGATCATATCTGTTGGAAACCTCATTATTTCCACAAAATATTAGAGGAATGGGATTTATCACTTTCAATTACAAACTATGGAGAGCTTAGGAATGCCTGACATGAATAAATCAGTGCTATGAATAGTCCCTCCTCCTGCCGCTGCAAGTCCCTCACTACCCGCTAGAGAGATGGGCCTGGAGCCTCAGTGGTACAGCCAGCAGGAAAGCGACTGGCCAAGAGATGGGCCTGGCGGGGCTCTGAGTCCACAAACTGAGGGAGAAGCTGCAGGGGTAGGTCTGAGAAGGGGGCTCTCACAGAGCAGGCAGCCTGGGGAGTTGGCTCAATGTCCTCACTTTCTGAAATTTCACTTCTTAGACATTCATACACCCCAACTATCCTGTGTCAGCACATAGAATACTGTATTTGGGGTTGCTGAGAACATGGTAACTTCCAAATCTAATGTGAATTAGCTTGTCATGCTTGCTTTCTCCTGAGCGCTTCTCCAGGACTGACTGCTGTGTGGATGGAGGCGGAAATGGGAGACAGAGCTGCCATGAAGAAAACAGCCATGGACTGCCATGTTGCAGGCCCAAGAGGGGCTTTTGGCCAGCACGAACGTATTGATGCCTTGCAGAAGATGGACAGATGTGGAAAAGACAAGTATGAAATGTCAAAGACACGCTATTCCTCAACCAGAATTTCTCTTGGTTCTTCACTGTATTATGGATCATGGAGACTTATAACAACAGCTAAGAAACAAAAGCACTACTGAGGAAGTATCTCCATGGAGCTGCTTTTTTAAGCTATAGATGCATGGTGCACAGCCAACACATTCTGGTTATTCACACAGGTCAAGTCCAAGTCCAAGTATGTAACTGCTCTCAACCTTCTTCTGGTTATCCTCCAAGCCCAGCTCCACTGCTCCCTTCCCTGGCAGAGCCAGGGAGCTCCAGGCCCACTGCTTTCTACTCAAGGAACCAGCATGTCTCTGTTGGTGCTGGATGCGCAGCCTTCATTTTATCCTACGACGCTGAAGTCCTTGAGGACAGTTACTACCTCTTTCAACATGGTGCCTCTAGTGGCTGTCACAGAGCTGGCGGACAGGCAGGGTCTGATGAACCTACTGGTAACAACCACAAAACAATGGCCACATCAGCAACGGGAGCACCAGCTATGCAAGTGCATGGCTTCCAGCCAGGCCACTGCTCCAGCTGCAGAAGCCAGCCAGGGCAGGCCAGCTGTTTGAGGTGCAATGATGCAGAAGACAAAAGGCAAGCAGTGGTTCAGGAAGCAGCAGCACAGCTGACAGGAAATACCAGCATGCCATTGCATGGGCTGCTGACAAATAGTGTAATCATCAAGGCTAAAAGTGGGAGCAGGAAATGGCTACCATGGCTTCCAGGGACAAGCAACAGACGAATCGTGTCATACTGGTCTTTACAGCTGGCACAGTACACATCTCGGAACACCCGCCTTCGACAAAATTAATTTCAGTACAAAAGTATTATTATCCAAGGATTATGGAACTGTTGGCCAGGAAACCTGTTAACACATTAAGAACAACACTCCAAAAATAATAAATTACTACCAAATGAGAAATACAACATACCTTCTGAACTGCTCTCCAAAATTCCTATCCATGAAGTGGCATTGCACACTTCTCCTTGACGGTGACTACACCTGCACTTAGGCAGAGAGGCTGAAGGAGCACTGAGTTTATTTAACACAGTATACCACCTGTGCAGGGACCTTTACTTGTTCAATGCAAGGGTCACACAGGTCACACACCATGGCAATTCCCCTCCATGGACCCCATTAAAATGACAGCAATTCATATACAGGAAGCTTAACTGTTTTAAGAAAAGTGTGATTTATAAACTGAGTGAAGACATGAACTCTCTTGACAATACATCAACTATTCCTTAGAACGATGATTTGCCTGCCAACCCAGTGCACAGAGGCAAGCTATTTCCTCAGTATACACTGTGATTTTTCACTGTTCCACCATAGCATAAAGTAGGAACTGGAAAGTGATTGCAAAATGAGTGAACCAATGATTGCTTATGAGGCTGGAGTAAGAAGGCAAAGCATTCAAGCAATATCCACTCAAGAAAAAAAGTTTAGTCTAAGCCAAAACAGAATCATTTCATCTTTTAGTCTTTTCATAGATTATCACAAGCAGGAAAAGGAGGAAAAGAATCCAAAAAATCTTCTTGCCAACTTATGAAAAACAGCTTGCCTGGAAACCAAGTAAAACAAGGTAGGTTTACTTTATGAGATGGTTTGTGAAGTATCAGGAACACTGCCCTGTTATATTTGCAAATCCTTAAAATATGCTGGCAGATAAACAGGCTCCCAGATAAAGATATGGGATTATTTTTAGACATTTTAAAACATAAACTTTGTATTACACAAGATGGTACTATATATATTCTTTAGATTCAGATAAGATGGAACCTCCGAGTGCTCCAGAGATGTGACGAGGGAGCTGGCAGGCCTCTCAGCACACGCTGTCCAGGTGGCGACATCCTTACCCACCCCTCTTCAGATGCAGAACCACCACTCTGCTCACTGACGTGCTCTGGCCACAGGCCAGCTTTACCTTCTTGCCTCAGAAACTGCTACCTCTTACACTTATAAAAACCCACACAGGTCCCTCAGAAACAGGTCAATAAGTAACTTCTGCCTTTTTCATTCTTCTTTTCAGCACGTTGGTATGGTAAGCATTCTGGAAAGCCACTGTCAATCTTCCTCTTCTCCCTCAAGCAGGCAGACCATAAAGTCCAGGAACAAAGTTTTGGACCTTCCCTTGAGCAGAGGCTCAGACCCTGTTCTGGGAGGTGCCCACCCGCACCTGGATGGAGGGGCAGCCTTCTTCTCTGAAGGCCCAGGGCCGCTGAAAAGACTCTCACGGCAGTGCTTGCCACGTTCCCAGCAGCACATCACCACATGCTCATACCCTCCTGTCCGATCACACCTTCCCTGACTGTATGCTCTTCAATAAACCTCACATAAAAATATAAAAGTTCCCTGTTTCTTTGGGTCTTCATTTCTGAAGGCTTCCGTATAACATAAAACTTATATTACATGAATTTCTACATTTTCCTCATGCTAATCCTGTCTTTGTTATAGAAGGCTCATTCATGAACCTAGAGATAGAGGAAAAATTATTTTTCCCTCTCCTTTACGGTTAAGCATACTAGAATTTACTAGGAGTTCCTAATTTTCATGGTCCAAAACGGTCCATCTTCATCATTTAGGACATTAAGATTCTAAAATGATCCCATAAAGGCATTTCAATATTGTCATCTATATTTTACAATTTGTAACTGCATTCCACTTGCCTCTAAGTAAAGAAAATCCTTTGATTATCTTCACATACTTCAGAAAATTGTTGGAAAGGGAAACATGTTCAAGGTATCAATTTCAAATAAAGAATGGAAAGCACTTAGTAAACAGTGCTTTTCTTTGGAGACAGTCTCACAATGCAGTTCAGGCTGCTCTTGAACTCATTATGTAGCCCGGGCTGAGTGGTGAGCCCACTGCTTCATTACTTTGGGACTATCTCCTGGTAAAGAAAAATCACTAGGCAGAACCAAAAAGAGGTTGTCCAGGGTGGAGTGGAAGCCACAGAAACTAATGTAATACCCCTGCTAACTCTCCTGCTTAAGAACCTGACCATGGAGAGCTCCATGCAGGCAGATGCTCACTGTCCCCAACATTCTCTACTGATGTAAGTCCCGTGGGGTCAAGCTATTATGATGGCTCACTAAGTGTCAGCAGTCTACTAATGGTCAATTCACATTCACAGAGGATCTCTTCCAGTCCATTTTCTACAAAGAAGCCAGAGTGCTTTCTCTGAGAAGCATATGTGGTTGTGTTCCCTCTGCTAGTTAAGCCTGCAGTGCTTGGGAGAAGTGTTTCACACAACCCAAAGGGGCTGCATGCCCTCCTCCCCAATCCAATGTCCTGTCCCCAGTTCCTCACACAGGACAAATTCCACCAGAGTGTGTTCTTAGCTCCTGCTCAGCATTTGAATTTTAGCTAACGTACTGCTTCCTCATGGAAGAATTGGGTGTCTTCCCTAATCAAGTGGGACCCAAAACAAGAAGAAAGCAGAACAAAATATTCAAGTCTCAGATGAGGCAAAGACTTCTCAGATATAACAACAAAAGCGCCATTTATTTTTGAAAATAAAAAAAGTTTATACTGAGAAAAGTGAAAATCCTCAAATTAGAAGAAAATACAAGCAAATCACATGTGATAAAGGGCTGGGATCCAAAAACATTAAAACAAATAACTCAGTAAGAATGCAATAAAGAAAAAGGTAACATATTTCAATAGTCATCTTACCACAGAAAACATGAAAGTGGCTAACACACACATAAAACATGCTTGACACTACTAATCATTACAGAAGTCCCAGTCAAAATCACAGGAGCTACATCATACCTAATTTAATGGCTGTTATAAAAAAGAGACAATAACAAGTACTGAGAAGGACCAGAAGAAACTGAGATACTAACATACTACTGGTGGGGTTGAAAACTGCCTGGCAATGCCAGTCAGGAAAACAGCTGGATGGCTTAAAATTAAAACTTATAGGGGGGCTGAACAAATAGCTAAGCAGATTAAAGCGCCTGCAAGCAGGTGTAGAGGCTGGGGGTTCAATCCCCAGGCCTGCCGTGCCCATCCTGCACCTGGGGCACTGAGACTGGATGTGGTGGCGCATGCCTATAATCTCAGCTCTTGGGAGGCTGTAAACAGGTGGATCACTATGAGTCCTATCTAGTAGTGAGACCCTGAATACCCTGTAGACCCTTCCCTAAAATACAAAAAGAAAACAAACAACAACAACAAAAACCCTTAAAGGAACTTCATGATTATAAAATTTTTAAAAGAAAAGCTTAGGCAACCAAGCAAAGCCTCTCCCAGGAATCCACCTGAGGGAAATGTACTCACAACCCACACAAAGGCCTGCAAAGGAAGGCTCACCGCAGTGCGACTCACAATAGCACCTGGTGGAAATAATCCCAGCGTCCATCCCTCAGATGGGGAGTGGCTGAACAAGCACAGCACATCCACACAACGGAACAGCACCCAGTCATAAAGGAAGCACTGGGACGGGCTACAGCACGGGCAGACTTGAAACCACTGTGCTACCTTGAGAACATAATTTTAAGCGAAATAAATCAGACAAACATGCTTGAATATTGCACTGCTTTTCTTGTGTGAGAAACCCAAACAGTAAATGTGAACCAAATGGAGAACAGATACTGGGAAGCAGGAAGAAAGTGTCCAATGGGGAAGGGGAGCAGCAGAGGGGGAGGGGAAAGGAAAGAATAGGGATTAAAAAAAAGAATAGAAGGCGAACAACAGGAAGTTTTTATAAAGGGAGAAGGAAAGAAGGATTGAAAAGGAGTGAATAGGAAGAAAAAAATAAAGACATATCATGTAGAGGTACAAATTCCCTACAATGAATGGGATCATTACATATGTCAAAAGGGTGCCAATAAAATATTAATAAGTATTAAATAAATTAATATTCTTTGGGCTGGCCAGATACCTCAGCAGACTAAAGCGCCTGCTTAGGCAGAGCACAGGGTCCAGGGTTCAATCCCTGGCACCACAGCTGTGCTAGTTCTGCCACCAAAGCACACCGAGATAGTGACTGAGACTGGGCATGGTGTTGCGCGCCTGTAATCCCAGCACTTGGAAGGCTGAAAACGGGAGGAAGGCTACAAGTCTGATCTGCGTAGTGAGATGCTGTAGACCTTGTAACACATACATACATACATATATACATAATACATACATACATTTTTAAAAAAACACTGTGCTAAAGGAAAGAACTCAATGACTACATATGATGTAAAATTGCACTTACGTGACATTTCCAGGAAGGATAAATCTACACACAGAAAGCTCACTGTGGTTTCCTGGGGCTGGGCTGGGACTGGCTTGTCTATGAGTGGTAAGGGCTCGGTCCCATGATGGAAATATTCTAATAGTGAAGTACAGTGATAAAAGTTGCACAATTTTTAAAATATACTAAATCACTGAACTGCACACTTAAAAGGGGGGAAAGTTAGGACATGCTGCAAACAGTACCTTATGAGACTGCTAAGAAGCAAAAGTTATGGTGGAGGTGGGGCAACTCTGTGGTAGTGCCTGCCTAGTACTCCTGACACCCAAAACCTGGGGCCACGAGTTGCTCTCTAGCACCTACTGACAGGCGTCCTGCACACTAAGCTCTCTGAGAGGTTCAGAACACTACAAACACTCTGCTTCTTTGCTAAAAAACAGCCTAGGCCAGGCTTACAAGTCAGGACAATAAGGCTTGAACACTTACCTTACCACTAAGCAAGCTAGGCAGTTTTATAAAATTACTTACCATCTCCACAACCAGCCAAATGTGCTAGGACAGGCCCCTAATCCCGGCACTCTGGGAAGCTGAGACAAAAGGATTACATATTTGAGTCTAGCCTGAACAACTTAGTGAGACCCTGGTTCAAAAAAAATCTGAGGATGTAGCTCAGTGTCTTGGACCCAATCTCTAGGAGCACAAAACAAAACAATCTACAATGCACCAGAACAAGGGCACTATAGGTTGTTGTGAAGATTAACAACAATGTGCAGTGGTTTATGTCCCAGCAGGGCAGAGGACAGCTTAGCGCTGGAGGAGACAGCAGCAGCAGAAGGCTGCTCTCATTTCTCTTCTCTGAATCATTTCACTGGGTCTCCATTCCAGGCATGGGCTGATCCTTGAAGACACGGAGACTGGGCGGAGAGGGACACAGCTTGTAGCTGTGTATGCAGGGTGCGGACAGCGGGGAGAGGCAGAACAGATCTCAGCTCGTGGGCTTGAAATTTCCCCACTCACTCTGTCCAGTCATACTTTTGCCCAACTGTCTGTTCTTTATCAAACAATACAAGGCTACCCTGAAACTTCTTTTCTGAAGACTGTCACATAAAGTTAGTATTTAATAAATGTGTATGTTTTTCTCGTTACCCCATCTTCTGTCACAGACAGCCTCAGCCATGAATTTTGTGATGGGAAAGAGAAAGTTACACAAATTGTTTGCCCTGCTCGCCCCGGGCATCTCGCTTCTGCCAAATTCTCCAGTCTCACCACACTTTACCTCACAGGACTTCTTTCATCACTCTAAACCCATCAAGTTCATCACATACTTAGAACCACTGACACGTTCCTTTGGCCTACAAATTTCCTTTTTCATATATAGGGAATTTTCACACTTTTGACATACATAATGGTAATGATCACATTCATTATAGGGAATCTGACTTTCTTTCTAGTCCTAGGGATGGCTCCTGGGTACTCTACCACTGCGAAACATCCCAGTCTTTTTTTACTCTGGCTGGAGCTTGTGGTCTTATAATGTCATTCTACTGAATAGCTGGGAATATGGGCAGGCAACAGTCATACCCTTGGGTAGGCCCTGTCCATTCCAGCAAACTCTGACTCTGAGAATACACTGGTCCACTGGTCAAATGTGTCTTCCCACTGAAAAAAACTGGGCAGGTCTCCCTCCCTCTCTCCCTCTTTCTATGTGCGTCCCATGCGCTCATAGGTACATACATACAGATATATACGCAAGTTCCCACATGTGTGCACATATATATATTTTGCAAGTGTATACTTTCTATGTACACATCTACAACCAGTAGAACAACGGCATATAGTGGGCAATCACCAAATGAATCCTGTCATTAACTTTTTGTGAAAATTTATGGGAAAAGAAAATGACCATAAGTGCCTTTTTTGGCAGCCTCACATCACCAAGAAGCTCCTTTTAGTTCTAAATGCACTTTTATAAACCAGCACTAAAGAAACTGACTTAGGGTTGTTCCTTGTTTGCTACACTACCTGCTAGTCTGAGCCTCCAGAGTCCTTAGATGAAGGCATGTGCCACCAGACCCAGCTTTTGACTTTGAATCCTCTTTATCAAAGAAATAGACATGGGCTAGGGAGATAGCTTCGTGGTACAAGTGCCTCACTGGCAAGTACAAGATCATGAGTTCAAACCCCAGTCCCCCCAAAAGAAAGAAAGAAAGAGAAAGAAAGAAAGAAAACAAAGAAAGAAAGAGAGAGAGAGAAAAAGAAACAGACACAAATTTATTCAATCAGAAAATGTTGACTGAGGGCCAGGGAGATGGCTCTACAGTGGAAGTGCCTGCCTGGCAAGCAAGTACAAGGTCCTAAGTTTGATCCCTGGTAATCACTTTTAAAAAAGAAAATGCTGATTTAGACATAAACTCAGTTTAAAAACATGATTTTTATTTGAGCAACCTTCATAGCACCAATAAGTCAATGGTTTACTTTGATGCTTCAAATAAGTATCTAGTCAGAAACATAAAGCTCAGTCACTTCATAAAGCTTGCTTTCACCGTCCACAAGACATGTAACATATGCAAATCCAAGCAATTTTTTAGTATGAAAAACTGGAAAGACAACACACTTCAAAGTATGGCACTTGATATGCTGAATACTGTATTTAAAAAGGCCTTTCAGAGCCCACCCACACCTGCCCATCCTCTCCCCCAGCACCAGGAGAGGCTTTATCCAGAGCCCTTCTCTGACTACAAGTGTTCCTCCAGAATGAGCACAGCTGCCTCCCTAACCAAGGAGGAGGAATCCTCAGAAGAAGCTGAGGATGGAAGACGCCATCTCCTCTCCCACATGGTTACCTCAGCCATTGACTGCAAGGTGCAAGGCCTGGCTCCAGCTCTTGCCTTTCCAGAGCCTGCGACCACCTCCCCAAAAACCCAGATCAGCTCCGCTCCAGATCAGTACCTAGTCTGGCCAAGGGACCACCCAGAGTCAAGTGAGACTCCCCTCAACCGCCTCCAACTTGGTCCTTTCCTTAGCAGCAGGGATTCCCACTTCAGCAGCCCGGCTCTGCACTGAGACACGAACTTTGCACAACCTCTTTGCATCTCCCTGTTAGCAACCTTGCCTGCCTTTTCTGCTGTTAGTCGGTCTACCGTTAGTTTCTTTACAGATCCAAATTGTTAAAATTTGAGGAGGTGGAAACTTTCTTTTAACCCTAAA
>PVKN010020625.1:0-15862 GCA_004027915.1 Capromys pilorides
ATCTATCTATCTATCTATCTATCTATCTATCTATCTATCTATCTATCTATCTATGATGCAGGGCAGTGATGCACTGCAGCAGGCACACAAACCTTCCCTTGACACATCAGTGAAGTTGCCCAGCACTGCCCCAGCTGCCAAATATCAGACCATAGCCCGCAGGGGCCACACGCATGCTAGGAAAGGAGCAGTGGCTCAGGCTGATGATGTCATGAGCACCTTGGGCACTCATCATTAACAGGTTCGCCATTATTGATGCAAGAGCATGTATTCAGAATATGATCTCTCTGGGCAGAAGAAAGAGGCAGGATCCCGAAGAGGGTCAGCTGGGGAAGCTCTCCTCTAAAACGCGAAGGTATTGTGTACATCCTTCTGTGAATGAGGATCAAGCTAGAAAATAAGAATGCTTCATAATCTCCCTAGATGACGATGTGAGGCTTGGGAGAGCAGAGACTGAAACTTACAATCATGATGGTTTACCTGGCTTCCTAGCAGAGTTCCCTGCTGAAAGTGGTAGGTAAGAGGACGGCACGTGCTTTGTTTTCCCATCCAGAACAGAATAGCTCTCTTCCTTCCAGTGGTCAGAGGAGACTTCCTCAGGAACGGTGACTGAGGACAAGGTTGTCTGCTTTCCCCGCTTCCCCCCAGAAAACAACACAACAGTAACCTTAAAATAACTTTCACTGTCTCAACACAGTCCCAGAGATCAAGGAAATTGCCCTGGAATACACAGAAATTGTAGACAAAAAAGCTGTCATTGAAAAGTCATTTGAAAAAGGTTTTGCAACACTGTAATCGTGTTCATTTTTATCCTCCTACCATCAAGCTGGATTTTACTTCCAAACACCAGTGCAAGTCCAATTCCTCTCTGAATCTAATTCTATTCAAGCGAAACCTTGGGCCTGATGAAATGTAGGATGGAGAGAACTTTCATTGAAAGCTGTCTTCCTATCAGCGCTGACATTTCCTATCCCTAAGCTATAACCAAGATCCAAAGTGATGATTAGGGTCTTTGTCGCTTTCATTCTCGAGGTGGATGTAGAAAGAGAGGTTAGAATTCAAAGACTCCATTGAATTTGTTCCCTAAGGCCCTGACAACTATTTTCAATCTGAGAGGAGCCATGTGTGAGGTCAAGTGCAGAGCAGAGTTGAAGTTTTCTTCAGGGATTTCAGCCTCCTAAAAAGTCTCCTGGTCTTTTCATGTTTGCGCTGAGTGTGTGTGGCATATTTATTTGCCAAGAACTCCTAAGGGTGGGCAGCATCCTACTATTTCATAAAAAAAACTTCAAAATAGTCAATAGCCTATAACTCATGTACTTTCTGAATAGTTCTACTCCCTGAAAGTTGATCCAAACTTTTTTTTTTTTTTTTCTTAAAAAAGAACTACAAGAACGCTTGTTGTCTTATGGTGCTTTGTTTTCGTCTGTTTTTTTATTCTCTTTAAAATAATTTTAAAAAAGAAATTACATGTTATCTCCTACTTAATGAAGTTAAGCAAACTAAGATAAAGATGGTTTTCTACAAAAGACTGAATTCAGATTGGTTCTATTCCAAAGTCTGTGATTGACGACAATTATCCCCAAACTAACTTTCTCATTTAAGGTTAATATCTACTGAGTTGCATTTTTCTGTCATCAAATGGTACTGAAAGTTTTAACTGTATTGTCAGCTTTTTTTGGAAACAATACTCTAAACCAGATACTATTTTCCCCTAGATGTAAGGAAATTGAAATTTAAAACATGAGTGCGGCCAGTAGAGTAGCCTACTACAATATACAGTGCTATCTTTGATCCTATTTTAGATTTTTTTTGGTTTGATTTTTATTCAATAGCTCAAAAATGATGGCATTATAATAATAAAGGGCAAGAGAGCATTTCAGAGCTAGAATGTCTGATCATGATCAGAGAAAGACAGTGGCCATCTGAGTGTTAGACATCCAGTGCTGCTACCAAATCAGTTTTCATTCTGCTAGGTTTTCTTTTTTTTAAATAAAAACATTAAATTTTATGCACAATTGCTGAAATCATTCCATGGTGGCCTGACTAATGAATTTAATTCAAGACAATTCAATATCCTTATTCTACTCCAGTAAATCAACCAGCCCTTTTTTATTTTCAAATAAGTCTATCTTGATAAGAGATTTCTGTTTTACTTAATGAAGTTTGGATATTTTGGTTCTGTACTGTTAAATGAATAGATATCAATTATTAATATATGGATTTGACTATCATTTTGTTTTATATGAAGTCTGTGATGACACCTTGGCCGCGTGTTTTCTAGTCTCCACAGGTTTCTGCAGTATCGTAAGGTATGGACAGGCATTCTTGGTTCCCCCAGGTGGTGTGCAGTGCATAAACGCCAGACTCTTGCTGCCTCATGCAGCTCATGTCTTCGGGTACCAACTAAAGGGATTCTACCTTGTTGGCTTTTAATAAATGTCACATTTGAACTCGCAATGGCCCTAAGCCTTGTGTATTATTCACTTCTGGTAGGTTTTCTGGATTAACAACTGCAACATATGCAATGTAGCTCATGTTATTCAGCCTTTCAGACAAATAGAGCTTTGGTCTCCTCCATCTACACACAGGGACATAGAAGCTCTTGGAAGTGAAGGTATCCAGGTGAGACGGGCACTGGGGCAGCATCTGGAACAGACACCTGGGTGCTAAGGAAGACTTCTTTTGCCAGTTCCCTGTGGGCCTTCACATAGATATCTGCGTTAGGCAGTGTGCTGCTGTTGCTGTGACAAGATCTACTTATGACGAGGAATGATGTTTTTGGCTCTGGATTTCAGAGGTTCCTGTCCATGCTTCCTTAGCCCCATAGCTTTGGACCGGTGGTGAGGCAATCCTCATGGGCCTGATGTGCACAGCTGAGGAGATGGCTCACCCTGAGTGCCTCCAGGAAGTGGGGAAACAGCAAGGGAAGTCTGGGCTCCCAATTTTTCCTTTAAATCCATGACCTGATAAGCCAGTTCCTTCTACCTGGACTTACCTGCTTAAGCCTGAACCCGAACCACCTTCCAGCAGCACCACAGACCCAGAACCAAGACTTCAGCACACAGACTCAGGAAGACAGCGAAGCCTAAAGCATCTCATTACCTTATTAGGATTGTTCCTGTTTTCTGAAGGTCACATATACAGTACTTTTTCTGTCTTGTGTCTAGTTGTTCCCACAAAGCTTCATGCAGCCAAGGAGTGGACTTCCAGAGTTTGTGTTTAACTCATGATCCACTGGGATCATAGTGTCAGTGCTGCTGGGATTAAGGGTCTGAGTGCTGCTGCGATGATGGGTGTGAGTACTGTGCCCAACCTGGGGCAGAGAGCCTGAATGCAACTTAAGGGAGACAGATTTGCTCTTGGTAGCTATTGTTGGTGTTGCTCTTCCCTTTTGCTATTGCTATTTTGCTGCCTTTTACTACCATGAACTGCTGCCCTTTGCCATGTGCCACTGTGCCTTGGAGCCAGCTGAGTATGGACTGAAACCTCCACCAACTGTGAGCTAAATAGACCTTTCTTTCCTTCATTTTGAGTGTTGGGCATTTGTCCCAGCAATGAGAGAAGAGTGACAGAGACAGTAGTCTTGTAGAAGAGCTGCCTTTTGAAGAAATTGCCATATCATTATTAAATGGAGAATTGGCCCTAAGAATATGCATATTTATATCTCTATTGAAGAGTTTCTGTTCCTGGAAGACAAATACTGAATCTTTAATATTTTTAGTGTCTTCATGGGATGATATTTGCTGGGTGCACAGCAGAATCTTACTGTTGAACCAGTAACAATTAATATTGTCATAATTGATATTAGGGTGATCTTGTCACATTCATTCTCTGTTTAAGAAATTGGGGTAATTTTAACTACTTTGTGCCTTGATCTTTTTATTCATAAAATGTGTTTTTTTCACCCTCCTTTCTGTTTCCATGAAAACCACAAATCATTTGTGTGAAGACTTTAGAATTCTCCATAGCTCATGGGAGGTAATTACTAAACAAAAATCACCATTATTGCAGCAGCCCCATGATTATTTTGTAATCAGCATTATGTCTCATCCATATACATTTTGTCCTCTATGGAGCTTCACACACAAGTAGAAATGTAAATATTTAATGATAGGAACTCAATAAATATGTGTTAGTGGGATAACTAACTGTTAGGAATGAAGGCTAAGGAAGAGCACCACCAGAGGAGCTTCTGATAGACACTTTCCATTCTTTGCTATCCACTAAGGTCTCCTGTCTGATTCTCTCTGCCTTTGCACAGGCTCTCAGAAGCCATCACCCTCTGCAGTGCCTGCCATGGCAACTCCAAAGATGGGAAATGAAATCTGAATTTGGTTCCTGCTGCAGGTAGGTGGCATTTCACTTTCCAGGCAAAGCACTGGAGACTGTATTAAAACAGTTTCCAAGCACAGCTTTATGGGGGTCTGTCACCCCAGTGGGTGTTTCCAAAGACTCCTACACCAGAAGAGTTGAGGCAAAGTGGGACGGCAACTGTCCACGATATTGTCCCAGAAGTCTCTTGCACTAGCCCAGCTATTTTGGAGGCAGGAATGGAGGTGGCCCAAAGGCTGCTGGTCACTGAAGTTGGCCCTAACATATCTGTTCCATGTCATTCCTCCAAGTGCAACTCTATGACAGTAGAGAAGTTTCCACTGTTTTGTAAGGTGTGTGTGGGACTTGATGTACGATGTTTTATTGTGTTATTTAATTAAATAAAATAATCTCTTCTAGCTGTCACTTGTTAAATTATACTCTGCTTAGTTTCCTCATTTGGCCCCACATGATTTTCATTGAGCTCTGTTTTGCTGTTAAAATTGGACATTTGTATCTTATTAAGATTTACATTGGAACAGGAGACTGAGAAAACACACATGCTATAGAAATAACTTTCTGAATCTCAGGGATGCAACAGCTTTCTTCATCTTGCCATAAGAACCATAATCTCTTTATTATAAATAGACATAATATAGATATTTATAGGTTCTTTAAGTTGGGGCTATTTCTCAAGTGTCTTAATTGGCAGAATACTTGATATTCTAAAATTATTTGGGCTGGGCATGTTGGTGTACATCTGTAAAGACAGTACTGGTGGAGGTTGAGGCAGGAAGATTACAGGTTTGACCCAAGTTTAGCAACATAATGAGTCATCAAGAGTGTGACTCAGCATTTAAACAAAAAAATGGACTGGAATGGTAGCTTAGACTGAAGGCTCAGTGTGCAATCCCCAGTATATTTGTTTTAATTAGGCAACCTATATGTTGATATATGTAATCATGCATCGCTATGATAGGAGTCTATCATAGTGATTCTGGGCATGTCTGTGGGTGATTGACAAGTTGGCCAGCAAACTGGTGGGAAGATCCACACTGACTGTGGGTGGCACCAACCAGTAAGCTTGTAGAATAAAAGGAAAAGAAGGAGGTTGTTTTCAGGAGGATTGTGATCTTCACCATTGCATTTGGATTCTGGTTTCTGTTCCCCTGAGCCTCTCAGTGTGAACTCTTTGGCCTTCTCATGCAGACGCTTTGAGCTTCTGATGCAGACTCTCACGGACTCTGCCGTGAGCTTCTCAGCCTGTAGTGCTCAGCACTACTGGGTCCACCAGCTCTCCAGCACAGAAGGAGCCATGATGGGTTCCTTCATCACTGACCCAGCAGATGGCCACCAGGACTCTTCTGCATCTGACCTGTGAATCCACTGAATAAAGCAATCCCTTGTACTGACACATGTAGATTTGGTATTGAATTTGGTCCTGGAGAGAACTCTAAATAATATCATAGATACAGTCTGAGACTCAGAGACATCCTCATGATGTCACCTGAGTATTAATGACTTCACCCCTCTGCCTGGGGACTCAGTTCTGTGCATTTTATGAGAAAAGTAATGTGGAATTCATCTAGTGGACAGAGAGAACTATGAAAACAATGACATGTAGGGAAGTCCGCAAGCAGCCTGAAGGCATAGGAAGTGGAAATAAGGCCGCGTAGGACACAGCTGGCCCCATTTGTCATGACACAAGGACGTGCCTGGGAGAGACTGGAAGGGGTGGAGATACACAAGTTTTCAGAGCCTCGAAAGGAATATACTGATGAGGACTAAACAGAAGTGACATCAATGAGTTTGTATCAAAGGATGTGTATTCATTACCAAGAAATCTAATGCCAAATGAAGTTGGATGTGGAGAGAAGGAGGATACAAAGTATGTAGAGGCCACAAGGCCCTGGGCTCTGTGCCACGGAAGCCAACCTGCTGGCGAAAGCCAGATATGGCTTTGGCCACTGCATTTCATAGCCAGTGAGAAATGTGGGGACAAGTGAGTCTGAACCCATGACAAACCTGATATGCCAGGGAGCTCCTCAGGGATGGCTGGACTGCTTCTAACTTGTTCTTAACACAACTATATCACAGGACAGCAAAATACTCCACCGGGTCCTCACGTGGTATGAGTTCTGGGGTATGTGGCGGGGTGTCTGTTTTGATTCCAAAGACAGACTCGGGCAGTTCTTCCTTAGGCAGCTGTTTCTAGGAAAACTGCTCTTTTCTGCCATTGAAGAACTCCTACCATGGCAAGTATGTTCCTTTTAATGGGAAAACCCAAAAAGGCAGCACTGGTGTCCAAAGGAGAACTGTGGACTGAGACGTGCCAAGGAGCTAATCGTCCAGCCATGACGATCAGAGCTGCCCCACTGCTTAGCACTTTAGGGTCTCCATGGGAAGCCACAGCATTATTTGTCCACACCAAGGTAATCAGATCTTCACAAAGCCAGTGTAAAAATTCCTAGACCCATAGCAATGAGGTCAAAGGTCATGATGTCCATGTGCTACATAACTTCCTCAGAATTCTCCCTCCTTGGTCCAAGTTCTCTTGCAAGATCATCAACTCTTCTAGAAAGTTTTTATGGGAAGATCTGGTTAGAACGAAGGACCTGGGATGGTTCACAAGAGATATTTCCACCAGTTCACTCTAGTTTTCAGATGACCATCTTCCCAGGTATTGGGCACACATAATATGCTAGAATTAAAGTGCCCATTCGATGGACTTGGTAAATCCGACAAATCCCTTAAGGGATTTTAAAAAACCTTCACAATCATCATAGTTTTCTCACCTTATGACAACAGAATTCCTTCGTTTATTTATTATGCCTAAAGAATGTTAATATGTCAGTATAATTTTCCCTAAGTTACTTTGCATGTCTCACCACAGAAACTCTTGCCCAATGAAATGACATCTCAAGGAAAGGTCTTTCTACTTGCATTCAAATACAGTAGATTGACTGATTTCAGTTCCAGAAATGAGTTTCACCTGATACAGAAGCTGCCAAACCCAGGAGCACCTCTGAGGAAATTCACTCAGAATTTCTCAGTGAAACTTATTCTCAGTTAGAATAGTATAATGAGACAGCCACATGCAAACAGAGTCACAGTCAACTACAGCCTGCAACAGTGAGGTCTTTCTTGGGATCATTCATAATTCCCTGCAATGCTGTCACCTGATCTGTATGTGCATGAGAAAGAGTTTTACTAAAACATAATGCAATGAACAGAATTCAGTGTCTGTGTTCACATAGTTAGGGAGCTCTTTATTGATAATAATGGGAGGCTCTTCACACTGCAGCGTAGGGATTGTCTACCCACTGAGGAGGTCATTAGGCTTTGTGTGTGAGAATCTCTGAAAGTAGGAAGGACTCAGAGGGATCATGACAGGATGTCAGAACAGCTTCTTCCCCAAAGAATTGCTACTTTCTGCCTCTCTTTAAAGATGAATTAACCTTAGCAGTAGCTTAATTGGTTCTGGGAGATATATGTAAATTACATTTCTCTCTTCTTTGCCCTTGAGAAAACTGAACATGTGAAGAGTGACAGGAAAACTATCAGGAAAAGGCACCCTCAGACTCACACAAGACCACACTCAAGTTCGTTGGCACAAAAGGAGTGGTTTATGGATAGTAGCTAGCTAGCATGTGCTGGGCTGCTCAACAGACCTGAACAGCAGTGATGGATGGTGAAGTAGGAACTTTAGAGAACAAGGAACGGGGGAAAGTGAGTCATGAAGTATCCTTTGCTGGGCCAGGGTGTTCTGAGCAGGCTGGAATGGGGATGGGGAGTCATAGCAACCCTGGCTGGGCCAGAATGTTCTGGGCACAAAATATAAAGTCCTTGAAGCAATATCAAATAAAGCTATACATGTAAGCAGCCAGATGAAGACAGTCAGGGTTAAGTCTTTGTAGCACAGGTTGTGGTTGGGGCATCCAGAACATCAGAAGTGGTGCGGGGGAAGGAGTCCTATGGCTGAGTGCCTTACCAAAGGGTAAGAAAACCTTGCTGTAAAAGAAGCAACCCTATAACTCAATGGAGGATGGATCAGAAGATTCAGTTACATTAACTGAACTGCCTGTGCTGGGGTATTCAATGAGCATTCCATAACCCATCAGAGAATTGTAAAAGAAAGAACATGATATAATGACTAGCACAGATGGAGGAAAACTTGAGATATCACTTAGTCTAAGAGTTCAGGAGGACAGTTCACTGAATCCCAGATGTAGACTGACTTCCTCATTCAGTACCAGGCAGTGGTGGCGTGGAGTGGCCCTGCCCCCTGGACACTGTGGAAGAGTTGCGGCACAAAGAGCCCAGGTAACACTGTCCTCCTTCTGCACGGCCCCTCTCTCAAGAGAGAAAAGGGAAGAGTCCAGATGAGCATGCCCAGCTCCTCAGCTCACATTGGTCAGAGCTGTTAAGCTCTGGCAAGGACAGCTCATGGTTACATCCATTGGGTTCTGTATTTTCAGGAATAAACAACAGCAAGCAGCAGCAGGTCACCTGTAACAATACACCACCATACAGACAGGACTCACTGAGTATTAACATGACTACTGGAGCCTTCATGCACTGGCAAACAGTGAGTTTCCATGCTACACTGGAAGGGTCAGGTGCTAATGTCATGGCACCTGAAAAATGTCAAAGCTAAGGCTACAACAACGAGGAGAATAGAGATGGTGTGAGCTTCTTCTTTAGATAAATTAAGTATTAAGAGTAACCAGAAGAAGACATTGTGCTCACTAGTTAAAATCTAAAGTTAATGGTGGAGAACAGAGTAGCAGTTCTGTCTTGGGGGGAGGGAAAGGCAACAGACAGCTGAATCTTCTCACCCAGTGGTGAGTCTGGGCAGGAACCCAGAGCAGCAGGCTCCTGGAAATGGTCAAACCCAGACAGTGTCTTGAAGGAGCAAGTCGGTGCTGCAGCCCAGTATTCCTGTGAGGGAAACCTGACGGCCTTATGCTCATAGCCTACTTTACAGGGAGGTGCAGCTTTCTCTGAGAGCAGCCCATCAACTTTCCAAACTGACAAACACCAGAGCCCTTGTCTTCTCCAGGACACAGTGCCACCGTGCTGCACCCCACAGCTGAGGGGCTCAGATCTGCAATGTCGGGACTCACGGGCAGCAGTGTGAACATGAAAAGCCAGGTTGGAGCTCTGACTCTCTGCTTTCAGCTCTTTATATACTATAGTTATTAGTCCTCCACCAGAGGAGTGCTTTATTTCCTCTTTTCTGTAGGCTGTTGCTTCACTGTGTTGGTTATTTCCTTATGGCTTAGAAGCTTTTTAACTTGATGAATTCCTACTCGTTGATTTTTTTTTTATTTGTTTGTTTTATTTTTTGACTACTGGAGTTCAGTTCAGGAAATCTCTACCTGTCTGTGAACTGCAGAACTTCTCCTGTGCTCTCTTCCAGGAGTTTCCATGTTTCTGTGTTTGTATCCAGGGTTTTGATCCATTTTGATTTGATTTAAGTACGAAGTGAGACATACGGATCCACATTCGCTCTTCTGTGAGGGGATGGCAGGCTGCCCAGCACCGTGTGATATAGGCGCTATGCTTGCTTCCGGGGACATTTATGGGCCCTTTGTCCAGTACTAAACGGCTGAAGACACATAGGTCTCTCTTTCTGTCTCCCGCTTGATTCTGTGGCTCTGCTCATCTATTTTTGCGTTGGTGTCAAGGAATTTGGTTACTCTGCCTGTGCAGTATACCTTGAAATCCAGGATTGCAATGCCTCCCCCTTTTCTCTTTGAGCTCAGGACTGTTTTGCCTACTCTGGGTCTCTTTCTAGTTTGGAGAACACCAGGATGTCTATTAACAGACAAATGGATAAAACAAATTTGGCACATACATGTTGCAATGTTATTTAGCCATAATGAAGAATCAATTCATATCAATTGCAAGAAAATAGACCTACATCGAGACCATAATTTTAACTGAACAAATTAGACATAAAGTTAAATATTTTGTCTTACACAAGAGGATGGAATAGGAAGTAAGATTAAAAATGTGCCATGTACATGCACCAGCTCCCAGCGATCGATATAATCATGATAGCCTGCAAGCATGCACTAATAAAATTTTAGAAAGAAAATAAAAATAACAAAATGAAACCCAAAATGAAAAAAAGAAGTAAAATAGAATAGAGGTGGCAGGAAATAGGGAAATAGGAGGCAGACTTTTTGGAGATTAGGAGGAAGATCTCATCAAGTGAGAGGGGAAGGGGTAGAAGGAAGAAGCTTGAAAATGATGAAGGCATGATATATACTGACTCCCCCAAAGGCACATAACTATTATGTATCACAGACATACACCCGTGTAAAGAAAACATCTTTGACCAAGCCCTTTTATATTGTAGGCTCATGTGCCTTGGTGTGTCTTCATATAGGAGGGTTTCTCTTGATTCTCTCTGGCTGTACATCACAAGGAAAACATCTCTGGCCTGACAAAGACCATAAATGAGTTTCTTACAAAAAGAAAGATAATAGAACAATAGGTACAATTTCAGAGCAGTTCAGTGAGAGGAGCTGGAAAATTTGATTTTATAAATGAACAAAAAAGCCACAGCTTGCCCCAGATTAACATTATCAGAAAGTACAAGGATTATGCTACTGATATTATGTGATTAAGACCATGAATCTCATGTGCAAGCATGCAGAAGCAGCTATCAATGTATTAGCTGGGGGAGGGTCAACTTGGGCCATATTCTACGGCTTGTGTCACAGGCTTGTTTACATCTATGCTCAGATGTGGTGGCAGAGCTGTGTCATTTCTTTTCCCCAACCTGGTCTCAGCATGGTCTTGTCTGGTGTTTATGTTTCATGAAATCATCTACATTCAATGGGCCATCCTCTTGCCTTCCCCCCAAGACAAAACACTTCATCTCAGGAAGCTTCATGGGATGTTTCCTAGTGGTTATATAAAGACTGGACTCCTTTGTATCCACTTGGAGAAGCTCTACTCATTGTCTTCCAGCCAGGCTGCATTGCATATGACGCAGCACACCTCTTCATATCTGAAAATAAGGATCACTAGTGATAGTCGAAGTCAATGCTGCCCTTAATAGGGAGGTTAGCATCCCTGTCCATTCCTTCTGTGAAGCTCGCCTAGCACATCCCTTTGCTGGCTGCCTGGGGCACTGCCCCCTTTTGTGAAGAGTCAGTAATGTCAGGTCTTGAGGACCACAGACACTTGGAGTTCTGTGCATAGCCCGCTGATGGAGGAGAGAGTTAGGGGCCAGGAAGAGTTGAAAAAGTTTAGACCTCGGACTGAGGAAGGGAAGCTCATCCATCCAAAGTAACCATGAAACAGCTCTAGAAAGAGGGGTGGATCTGTTTCTTCACAGGGCCGATACCTACATTAGCAACACTTAAGCATCGCTCATCCCAGGCTCACAAACTGACAGTGTTAGTTTGGAGAAGGGAAAATATTTGCTTGCATAGATGTGTGAAATAAGATTGTGTCAGTTTCGGACAGGCATGGTGGCACATGCCCATAATTCCAGTACTTGGGAGGCATAGGCAGGAAGATCATTTCTAGTTTGATTTTTTTGTTTGTTTTGTTTTTTGCGGAACCAGGGATTGAACTCAGGCCCTTGCGCTTGCCAGGCAAGTGCTTATTCTACTGAGCTATCTCCCCAGGCCTGAATGGGTACTGTAGTAGTTCCATCCTCCAAAGACAGCAGCAAATACGTGAATAATCTTGCATGCCTTTGTGAAGTAACTTTGCCATCTCTCATCTAAAGATGAAGCCAAGGTTCCCCTCGACATGTGGTGGCACTGCAGTGAATTTGAGCAGGAGAAGGTGAGGTGAGTCATACTCTGAGATTCTAGAGTCAGGCAGTAGACAAACATCAGTGCTTCTGCTTGTCTGCTGCAGTGCGACCAGCTATCACGTAAGAATTTGAACTGAGTGGGGTGTGAAGCACCATGGTAGCCATGGGAAACTATCTGAGGCCTGGCAGAAGGCTGAGCATCCACACAGCAGTTGGTAGCAAGCCAGAGGAGGGAGCTCATTGTGCAGATGAAACTTGTAGCACTCTTAGCGTCACTCTGGCTGAGACAGCATGCGGTGGAGTTGAACTGTTCTCATTGAGCCCTGGATAAATGACAGAATTCTGAGGTCCATCAAAACTCACAACCTATAGTTTGAATTTCTCAGTTCTCAACAGTTCATTATACATAAATACATTTTATTATTGGTTGGCCCATTTCTGTTAACTCCATTGTTCTTGACTACACTTGATTTACTTACATAAGCACTTGTAGGAATGTTCTCTTTCAGGGCCGGCCAGATAGCTCAGTGGACAAAACAGCCTGCTGAGGCAGAGTGCAGGGACTAGGGTTCCATCACTAACTCAATGTGCCATGCTGGCCCTGCCCCAGGAGTGTGCTGAGACAGCAATTGAGATTGGGCATGGTGGTGTGTACCTATAATCCCAGTGCTTGGGAGGCTGAAAATAGGAGGACCACTACAAGTCTGATCTGTGCAGAGAGATCCTCTAGACCCTATACTAAATATATGAAATAAAGAAAGAAATTTTCTCTTTCAATCAAGGTCTGGAGAAGAAATTAGCAACTATTCCAGAGATTTAAGCAAGAGGAATTCAATGCAAAAAACTGTTTTGAACAGCTGAATGACAGTTCAAATGACAGCAATCTATGTTGTTGATAAATACCAGAGTTGACTATGAAGACAATAATATGCAATGTATTAATTATTGTAACTGTCCTACTAGCCTGCTTTGAAACTGTGTCATTGCTATTTCTTTCTCATTAAAATTAATAAAATAAAAAAAATAAAGACTAGAGTCATGGTGACAGTGGGTGTGGACAGGATCCAGAAACTAAGTTCATCACACTGTGTACTGGAAGTGGGGACTACAGAGGTGGCTCCGTGGGACATGGAGCCAGAGGAAAGTCTTATCTTCCCCTAGAATCCCCTTCTTTCCTATTTAATTTCATCTCATTTTTTAGAAGACTGCTGTAAGACTTCAGTGTTCACAGAGTAAATAGGTATGCAGATTTCTCAATTTCTAAGACGACAAAAGCACAGTCATTCAGCCTTGTAACTGTATGTCTGCCTTTTCTTTCTCTGAACATCAGCCCATATGCATGTCTATTACTGGTGGACCTTGCTACTGGGCACAGTGCCCAGGCATGCCAGAGATGCACGGTAGGCATCCTGATGTCACCACATTGCATCATTCTGTTTTTAGGGTGACATCATAGGTAGGTGGCTCTGCAAGCGGCAGCCACTTCCTGTATAATCTCAATTTGATAGAATGAATTAGAGGCATAAAAATTTATCTAGCCACTACTTATTGTTTTCCAAGTTTACTCTTGATGATTTGTCTTGCTTCTCAGAGACTTGTTATGCCAGACTGGACTGCCCTGTTTAGAGTGTTCTTTCTTAAATCACAGGGGATGCATCTTTTGTTAGCTTTGATTTCCAGGGTATGTCGTGTAAGCCCAGGCCAGTGAATGTCATAATAAAGCAATGTCAGATAAGGTATCTCTGGTTCTTTTTAAATTTCAACAGTGGATGGGTAGGGGTATAAATGAAAGATTTAAATCTCAGCCAGGATCCCAGAGTGAAACAGAAAGATGCTAGGAGCGACTCTATAAGATTCTCACTCCTATGCAGTCATTAAAATGTGCTTTGGACTGATGGATTATTGACAATTTTATTCTCCATTCATCTTATGCAGCAATTATATCACACAAAAGTATAGGCCAGTCAATAATAGGAGCCTTTTCAAACAATTACATGTGCCAGTCTCCTGTCTATTGGGATATTGGAATCTTTAGAAATGCATGAACAGTTCCATTACTCGATCACAGTAGTAAAGCAAGTAAAGTTTTGAATGAAAACACAAGAGATGGAGTATGGATCAGATACCTCAGTAAGGCATAGGCCTTTTGCAGAGATGGAGGGGAAGTGATAAATGGAGGGCAGTGAGGGAGGGAAGGGGAAGGGGAAGGGGAATGGATAAGAGAGAGCTAAGATATGCTAAAATGTAATCATTAAGTAGTACAAATCCTGTACTAATAGCATCGTAAACATTAAGCAACTTCTGCATTATTATAGATTTTTTGGTGAGAAATAATCTTTTGTCTAAGGTCTTTTGTAGTATAATTTGTAAAAGTCAAGTATCTATACAGAGAAATGTAGAAATTTTTCTTTTCTTTATTTTCCATGTTCTCAGGCCTACATTTTAATCGGTATTGAGGCTTTGGAAGCTTATGTACACTTCGCGTTTCTCCACAATTCACCATTATACATCACGGTCCAAGTAATGAGAAAGCCTACTGCAGTGATTAACAGAAGTAATGGGAGAAAAGTCAGGAATATTTTAGGACTAAGGAAGTTCAGATGAGATGTACGGAACACATCCCTTGAGTGAAGTTGTTCTGTGAGCCTTCCACGGGGCAACCCTAACTTGGCTTTGATGAGCAGCACCAAAAAGCCAGCCAGTATCTGAAACATCAGAAGGGTGTTTTCAGTAGAAAAGCTTAGACTTTTGATCATGTGACTTACAAGATCCTACTTGGATATGAATTCTTTGATCATGACTATGTTGGCTGTTCTTAGCTCACCCATTAACAGCGCAGTGTAAAATAGAATGGTTAGAAATAAAATAAAATGTCATGGCCTGAATTATGCCTGTCCTCAAATTCACGTGTTGCAGCCTCCACCCCAGATGTCACAGAATTTGGCTGGCTCAGAGACAGTTGAGCAGAGATCACTCAGGCAAACCAAAGCCTTCGAGGGGCTTGAGTCAAATCTAAGTGATGTCTTTTAAGAGGGAAGCTGGATGTGCAAAGGAGCACCCATAATGCACTTCAGGACAAAGGCCACAGGAAGAAGGGCGAGGCGCTCTCAGGAAACCAAGGGGAGCATCCTTAGGAGCAACTGATCCACTCCTGCCCGCACCATAACCCTGGTCGCTCAAGCTCCAGAAGTGCGGGAAAAGAAATCGCTGTTGATCCAGCCTCCCGGGCTCCATCATTTTCAATAAGGGGTGATGAGATTACACTTCCAATACATTTTCGATTCTTAATGGCAACATAATCTATCTCAAAATAAATACAGGGACTTGGTGATTTCAACGGATATTTTAAAATAGATTATTTCAGTAGAAGTTTAAAAGTCATACCTTGCCCTGTTTAGCAGTGGTGTTAATTAGAGAGTCAGTCTTCGCATTGTCAGTGTTTGACACCAGAACGGAGCCCTACTCGGGAGTGGTATCAGATGGACACACAGACTCCTGGGTGCATGTGCTCCAGTGCATCCAGGTCCGGAGGCAGGCAGATGACAGTCACGTCTGCTTATCAGTAAACTAACTTCTACCTGGCAATTCCAGTTCTGAAGTAATCAGAAGAGAACTGAAAGAGCTGAGCGTGGTGGTGCACGCCTGTAATCCCAGCATTTGGGAGGCTGAGGCAGGAGGATCGTCGCAAGTTTGAGACCAGCCTGGGCTACAAAAGTGAGCTCAAGGCCAGCCTGAACTGCATAGTGAGACCCTGTCTCAAAAAGCCAA
>PVKN010020626.1:0-15862 GCA_004027915.1 Capromys pilorides
ACTAGTGTTGGTTTCTGGGAATTCAAAGAACTATTACATATTTTATGGTACTACCAATTGACGTAATACTATATGACATTTTGTTTCTGTTTAATACTGAACTTAGGTATTGAAATCTGGTCCTTTTAAAAAATATTAGACAATTCAAGACATGATATTTTAAGACTTCCTTTATCTCATGTGTCTACTCAAGATGTCAGTATATATACATGAGATAGTTAAGATAATTATACAACTAGTTTCTCTTAGTTCACTGAAAAAAAAAAGACTTGTTCTTATACCATTTGGACAGTATTTCATACCTATATCTTGTACTGAGTAACTACCAAGAACATAACAATATGCAATGTATTCATTGTTACTCTATTAGCCTGATTTGAAACTGTTTTATTTTTATTTTCATCTTTTAAAAAAATAGATCCAATTCATTTACTCTATCTAAAAATCATAGGAACAGCCAGGCATCGTGGCACAGCCTGTAATTCCAGCACTTGGGAGGCTGAGGCAGAGGATCAGTGCGAGTTTGAGACCAGCCTGGGCTATAAAAGTGAGCTCAAGGCCAGCTTCAACTGCATAATGAGAAGACCCTGTCTCAAAAAGACAAAAAAAAAAAAAAAAAGTCATAGGAACAACCAAAATTCTTACTTAAAATTAAAGACTTTATACCTATTAGGTAGAAGCAATCTGTCACTCCTAAGTATAGTAATGCCTTTGTTCCATGGACATTTCCCATTCTCATTCATGTAAGACAGTTATCAACAGGAGATATTGAAAATATTACATAAAATATTAATGTGAAAACATACTTTGCTATAATCATTAGTTTTAGAGGCACTGTTAGTTTAGTGTGCACAGAGTCCATTTCCCACACCTTTCCTCAAGTATCTTCTATTTATCATGAATTCCTTTTTGATTAAAAGGAATTTAATCAAATTTATTTTGATTAAAATAACTGTAGGTTATTTAAGATAAATTCTTACAACTTACTGGAAAAAAAAGTACATATTATGTAAAAGTACTAATTTCCCACAAGGAATATCAACAGTATGTAGGGAGCCGAGGAGATAGCTCAGTGGAATAAGCACTAGCCTGGCAAGCGCAGGGTCCCAAGTTCAATCCCCGGTACCACAAATACAAACAAACAAAAACAGTATGTACTATACCATGTACTAATAAAAGAAATAAATAAAATAAAGATCCATAAGGGACCAGGGATATAACTTAGCAGCACAATGCCTACCTGGCAAGCATGAGGTCCTGAGTTTGATTTCCAGGGCCAAAAAAATAAATAACATGAAAAACAAACCAGGGGCCTGGGAAGATAACTTGGCAGTCTAAGCATCTGCCTGACTAGCACGAGGACACGGGTTTGATCTCCAGTTCCACATGCTGTGCCAGCCCCAGAACCCCCAGCTGGTGGCACATGGTTATAATCCCAGTGCTGGGCAGGCTAAGAAAGGAGGATCACTACAAGTCCAAGCTGCATAGTAAGACCCTGTACTAAGTACATAAATAAATAAAAGATTTTTGTAAAAGAATTAAAAAAGAGGGCCAGCCAGATAGCTCAGCAGTCTAAAGCACCTGCTTAGGCAGAGCACAGCACCTGGGGTTCCATTCCAGTGTGTCCTGCCAGCCCCATCCCAGGGGCATGCTGAGATGGTGATTAATTGAGACTGGGCATGGAGCCTGAAAACAGGAGGATCACTACAAATCTAATTTATGTAGTGAGACCTGGCAGACCCTATACTAAATACTTTAAAAAAATTTTTTTTGTACAACTCATCTCTCATACAAAAGATTGTAATATAAGAAAAACAGTATTTAGCTTCCTTTTAGTACATGTATCTGCAAAAAGTTGCAAAAAACATGTTAGTATAAGAAGACAGTCCTTTGAAAACTGACACAAATGAACACAGTATGAGAATTTTAAAGCGATAAAGATTCAACAATGAACTGGTAGGGTGGTACACGCCTATAATCCCAGGATAGTACTTTGGAAGTTGAAGCAAGAAGATCAGACGTTGAAGGCTAACCTGGGATATACAGGGAGTTCAAGACTAGCCTAGACCAAATAGAGGTTGGGGGAGAATGAACAACAAAGATGTAAAATGGAAATTTTTATACTTCATTATACTAAAATATCAACCTGTCCTACAATCATTACCTTGGGAATTTTTCAAATAATTTAAGATTAGTAATTCTTTAAGGTCCTTAAACTACAATAAAATGGCAAAATATCTAATTTCTTAAGCTAGTAAAATTCATTATGCATCAATGAAAACATTTCTAAACGTTTAAAATTTGATCTCTGAAACACATACACAAAATATACTACATTCTACAGTTACCTTGCAAACATCTTCCTTCTCACAAAGTGCTTCTGGTGGACTTTCTGCAGCTTCACACTGCTCCACCACCTTGTCCAAGACAGCATGTTCTTCATTCACAGGAGCAGAAGAAACCAACATATCTGGCTGCTCACAGTTCACAGGAGTTGCACTTCGCCCGCTTTCTTCCATTTCTGCTTCCTCTGCAGGTATACTTAACGTTTCACTTACTTCTTCAGGTTTTCCTTCCGTGGGTTCAATTATTTTAGACTTTGGGGCTGAAGGGTTAACTACAATGGGTGTTAAAGCATATCCCTTGCCTGGCAATTCATCATCTGAATTGATTTCACTTACACTCCGGCTATCTAACGACTGTACGCTATATGAGTCTATTCTTTCAAAAGCATCAGATGAGCAGCAGCTCTCATTTAGTTTCTGGAAATCATCTAAACGATTATAGTCCGGACAAGCAGATGCAGAGAGAAGCTGGAAAGAGGTCTGCATCAGATGAAGACTCGACTTTGCATCTGCAGTCTCTTGCCTTGAACTTGCTGAGCTCTCACTTATAACGCTCTCATGATCTAAAACTTCGATATCACTGGTGGTAGAAGTACCTGATGAGAAGGTACTAACTGGAGGAGATGGCGTATTGCTCTGTCTGTCCTCATGCTTTTGTTCCTTAGGTTCCAAAGCCACATCCTTGGTTTCTGCTGTGAGAGCCTGTGTAGAAACAGTAGATGCAGTTTCTGTATCTGTCTTTGCATTAGTAACGCTTTCAGATACTTTCAAATGTACAGCTGGCTCCTCTGCAACAGGTTCTTTATTAGCAGCTTCTTCATGCTGACCTTCAGTTTTAGGTGATGGAGTAGCTACTATCAGACTTTGCTCTGACACACACAAAGAAGGGTCCTTCACTTTTGTTTCAGTTGTTTCAGTAGTTGTTGACTGTACAGTGTGTAAAGACTCAGATAAGGTGCTTTTTACTTCTTCTTCTGGTCGTTGTGATTTAGATGGAGGCTTTGAAACTACTTGACTCTTCTGAATAGTCTGCACATCAGTTGGAGAGAGAAAGGCACTGAAGAAATTTTCAGATTCATCTACTACAGTCCTCCGAACTGGCTTTGTAATTGCTTTAGGAGAGGCTGTTGGTGGACTCTGAGGTTCTGTGTTAGATTTCAATCCCCAGGTTGAAGTATCCCATCCTCCACTGACAGAGGAACTTATTCCTTTGATAAAAGTAAATATCAAAGTATACTTACATTAGATTAATATTTCAATCATCAACATAAATATAAATGTGAATTTTTATCTATGAAATACAACCAATAATTTGACTGCTAAACTCCTTGCTTACAAGCCAGGTGTTGTGGCACATAGCTGTAATCCCAGCACTTAGAAGGCTGAGGCAGGAGGGTAGCTGTGAGTTCCAGGCCAGCCTGGGTTACATACTAACTCAGAGCCAACCTAAACTATATAGCAAGACTATCTCAAAAACAAAAACAAAACACTCCTTGTTTACTGTATCACTAATGGGTGCCTGCGTTAACATGGGGCCTTAAAGAATAAAACTAGTGTGTACCTGCTTGAGAGGAACTAGTGGTACAGGTAAAAGATCAGATCTGGCCCGGAGTCGTAGAAGCAAGTATATTACACACTCCCACAACAAATTTTGGAAGTAATGGTATGTTTTATAACCCATGGTATATCATCTCATAAAAATGCAGTATCTAGCAATATCCTTACTTACAGGTCATGTGCAGTCATACCAAAATGACTTACTTAGTTTAATATTATTGTTATTCTAAGATCAATAATTAAACATAGTTATAAGAAAAACCAAGGGCAACTCAAAAACTGAATCCAAGATACTGGAGACAAATGTACTTTTCAAAGATCTAATTAAACTGACGAGAACAGGCAGTTCTAGCAAACAAATTCATTTTCATCCACTTAAATGCACACTCATTTTCCAAGTCCCACTCTCTAAATCTGCTCTGCAAGTTGTGTTCCCAACTTCCAAGTTATGCCATCAATTTTCATTATAATTTCAGAAATGTGCAACTTATAAAATTATTGCTTTTTCATGTAAAAAGTGCTTTACACTAAAGAAAAGATAAAATTAAAAAGTAGTTGACTCTAGGATTTTTTTTTTTTTTTCTTTTAGGATCTCATTAAGTAGTTTGGGCTGGCCTTGAACTAACTATGTAGCTCTGGGTAGCCTAGAGCTCATAGTATTCTTCTGTCTCAGCCTCCTCAGTGCTAGGATTACAGGAATGTTTGTCACCAGGCTGGGCTAGGATCTATTTTTAGAACACTACAGTGAAAATGTGTTCTAGGAAAATGGTCATTATATCAGTCACAAAAACAGCAACTATTAAAACCCAATGACAAAAAATGGCTATTTGCTAAAATATTTAAATCACTTTTTTTTCTAAATTAAAAAGTGGCTGAGCAGAATTACAAAAGATTTGTACAATTAGAAGATGGTGGACAGAACACAAACAACTAAAAGACCCGCAGTAAAGCCTACTTATTAGTAGTTTAGAGCTCAATGGAACGAAACATGCCCACAATCACTTCATTATGGGGTTTTACATTTATTATTCAACATATTTTATAAAATGAAAAATAAGAACACAAATTAAAAGTTACAAATGAAGAAGTAAAATTATGTCTACTGACAAGTTCATCACTATCCTAGTAGGTGACAGGAATTAAGTTTGCCTCTTAAGAGAATGGCTTTTACAGTAGTGTTGCCTGACAACCATTTAAATTACTCCATTCTTAAGACTTAGGGTAAGGGGTCAGGGAGATAGCTCCTTGGCACAAGTGCCTGCCTGGCAAGAGTAAGGTCGAGTTCAAATCCTGGTCCTGAAAAAAAAATAAAAAAAGAAAGACAGTGTGCAGTGGCCAGCCAGATAGCTCAGCAGATTTAACCAGGGTTCAATCCCCAGCACACTGTACTGGTCCCGCCCCAAGGTATGCTGAGATAGCGATTATGACTGGGTATGATGGTGCATGCCTGTAACCCCAGTGCTTGGGAGACTGAAAACAGATCACTACGAGTCTGATCTGTGTAGTGAGACCTGGTAGACTCCGTACTAAAGACATTAAAAAAAAGTTATGGTACTTTCTGTAAACACAGGAAGTGATCAATAAACATTTATGGCCCTTAACTAGAACCTGAGTTCATTACTTCAAAAATAAATTATACAGCATAATCCATATCCCGGATTTCACAAAATGAGTAGCTTTATATTTGAAATTTATATTCTCAGTTTAGTAACTCAAAATGTGAAGTATACATGAAACAAAGTTGAGATACTTAAGCAAGTTTGGTTATATAACATCACGTAAAAAGTAGTAAGATCATGCACTATGCACCAAAATATTGTATCTTAAAATGAGATATCTCTTAGGCCTTGACTTGAACGATGTAAAATTAAAAACAGACACCAGAAAAGAGTAGCCAAAAATAACTTATTCGTGCCAGCCTGGCAAGCACAAGGTTGTGAGTTTGATTCCCGGTATCAAAAAGCAAAACAACAGAAAATCTTATTCTTCCTATTAAGGTTTATACTCCCAAAGACTGTAAATCTTAATCCACAAAGAAAAATGCTAAACTATTTTTAGGCTAAGAGCAAATGACACTTGAAAGATTAATTTCAGGGAATGTAATTGATTTGGCTATGCAAAATAGTGTGATACAATCTAAAATTCCTGGACCTCAGATTCCATGTTTCTGCCATACCCTGCCCAGCTGCAGTGTGACATACAGCGAGCTCCTCAGGTTTTGTAAACTTCATTCTGCTCTTCTCTCATGTATTGACAAAACTACCTTCAGGAGCTGAAAGTGAAAAATCTATTTTTAAAAAATCTTGTATGCTGGGGGCTGGGGAGATAGCTCCGTGCACAAGTGCCTGCCTGGCAAGTGCAAGATCGTGAGTTCGAATTCCTGCCCCGCAAAAAAAAAAAGAAAAATCTTATATGCTAACAAGAAGTAGTCCTAAAATGTCAGCTATCGTTCCGTCGTCCCTGCTCATTTATATACTTCAGACCTAGGATACAAACAGTGCAGCAACTCTCGAAGCTGAAGATTGGGACAAGACCAGGAAACTACAACTATGTCATCTCAAGTCTGCAGCACCCGCACTCAGGACCAAACGCAAAGAGGACTGTGAGGCTGGGTTTTCCTGTAGGCAAAGGTCAAAACCTTCCTTGGAAACTGAAGCAGACAGCATCTGTGCAGGGCTGGGAGACCCACTCCACCACTAGAGCCCCCAGCCGAAAGAGGCCCGGGGGCACAGGGCGCCCGCCCCGCCCCGCCCTTACCCGGCTCTCCGTACGGAATGGTCTCTGCCCAGGCGCTCGGCTCTTCCTCCTGGATGTCCAGGACCCTGTCGATGGATTTCTGGGCCTGGGACAGGGCCTGCTTGGCGAAGCTAGAGAGCTGGGAAGCGTTGAACCAGCTCATCGTTCCTCCTCAGCCGGCGGTGGCGGTGGCGGCCGCGGCACACAGAGGCCGAGGGCCAGGCCGACGAGCCCTAGGCCCGGGAGAGGATGTGGAGGCGCGTCCTCACCGCCTCAGCCGCTGTGTGGGCCCTGTCAGCGGCGACCCATGGTCCCACGGTCTCCCGGGAGCCGGTAACCGTCCCGCAACAAGCCGCGAGCAGCTGAGGGCGGCCCCTCCTACGCATGCGCCGGCCGGTTCCACGTACACAACAACCAGATCCGGGAGCCCAGAGTTCCGTCGACGCGGACGAACCCAGTCGGGGACGCGACGTCATATCCGGAAGCCAGCAGTCGCCCTCGGTTGCCGCGCAACGAGGAAACTCTGGCTAAGCTACCAGCTTCCAGCGGCATTCGCACTCTAAGGGAAACTATGACTACCAGGAATCTAAGTCCTCTGTAAGAAATAAATGCGTTTCATGTAGCTTTTCTCCCAGAAGATAGGTTCAATAGGTGTTAAAGCCTATTGCCACGTCAGTCTTAACTACAGAAAAAAGGAAGGTCGGGTGTTGCCACGCTCAGAACATTTTTTCTCAAGTATTTAACCACTTCCAACTGGGCCTTAAAGAGAAACCTTGTTTGGCCTTGCCTACTACTGTTGTATCGTGTGGGTGAGGTTTTTCCCTCAGTACTCCTACGCTGATTCCCTGGGCCAAAACAGTAACCCAGTGGTCTGAGTGTCTGCCTGCCTGCTACGCTCTTCGTTGGACTCCTATGGCGAAACCACGTCCCCAATGGGGAGGCCTTTAGGAGGTTGTTAAGGTCATGAGAGTAGAAAGGCCTGGAAGTTCCTGTTTGTCCTTTTCATCTTAGGATATAGTGAGACTATGCCATCTACTAGCCAGAGGAAAGCACACGAGTCCCCCTCACCTGGTTCCTTGATCTTGAACACCCCAGCCTCCAGAACAGTAATTTTGTTGATAAGCGACCCAGCTTACAATTTGTTATAGCAGTTCAAAGGGACTAAACCACTTACAACACTTACCTTATCAATGTCTTCTGCACATTATTACTTAAAATACCTTTTGTGCATGCACTGCCTTCAACTTATGGCCATGTAGAGAACTGCAATTGGCTGCTTCCAAATCTACTCAGCAACTATGTTTGTTTGGACCCAGTAATGTTAACATGACAAAATTATACCAACACTTAAAAGTAATATAAAAATTCAGAGTTCCAGCTAGTTTTGAAACTATGACTAACAGCATTGGAATATTCACCTGGCAATGACCGCCTTTTGACAAACAGCGTTATGAACTCCAGCTTCCCACATATCCACCACACTAAGTCTCACTCTCCCTGCTGTGATTATTCATCGAACCTGCTGCCTGTATCTCACATTTGGGCTTGATCCCACTGCAAGAAACTATGACATAAACCTTTAAAAAAAAAAAAAAAAAACAGGGGCCGGCGAGATGGTTCAGTGGTCTAAAGCGCCTGCTTAGGAGGGCTCAGGCAACTGCGGGGACTGCAGTTCGATCCCTGGCACCACATGCTGCGCCAGCGCCACCACCAGGGCAGGCTGAGCCAGCCACAAAATGAATAAAGAAACAAGCAAACAAACAAATAAATAAATAAAATTTAAAAAAAAAAACAGATTAAAACTCATGTCTTAACATGTTCTCTACTTTTTTTTTTCCTTTGGTGCTGGGAATTGAACCCATAGAGAGCCTCACACATGCCAGGCACTCTGCCACTGAGCCACATCCCCAACTCTTATCATTGCTTAACATGTTATGATTTTCCAATTTTATCTACATCAAAATGTGCTTGATAAGAAGCTGGCTCTAGGTGATGAGTGAGGAATAAATGGGATTTTGTGAACCTGAGAAGGCACAGGTGTGTACCATGTCCTTACAGGTCAGTCTCTGTTGTTCCCAGCTCTTAGGCCTGAACATAAGGACAAAACTGCCCAGAATCACTCACAAGACAGGATAAGGACACCTCAAAATAGAAAAACTCTACAATGAAAATAAAGGAAAACTGAAAGAAAGTCAGGGCATCAAAGTAGCCTGAACATAAAGCCAGACAGGAAAGAAAAAGTAAAGGTAGAGAGTAACTCAGAATAAAAAAGAAAGTTTCAGCAAGAGCCACACAATGGGAAATGAGAAAGGGACAGCCAGAAAATTACAAAAAGTTAGAAAATGTCAGCAAGCCACAGGTGAGACTAAGCCAGAATACGACAGGCACCAACAGTGAGCAAACCAAAAGCACCTGGCTGAACACGTATGCCCAGAAAGGGAAAAGGAAATAAAGGAGAGGCGGGGTGAGATAATCCTCCAAAGGACTCAGGAAGACTACAGAAAACATTTGAACAGTGAGTTGGAGAGAGAAATGTTTAGAAATGTTACCTAGGGCCCACATTAAGGAAAAACAGAAAAGAGGTGGTTTCACTGGGATGAAAAGAAATGTACAGGGCACATTTGTTCCAAGGGTGGGAAGGAAGGGGCAAAAAAAAAAATTAAAAAAGGGCTGGCCAGATAACTCAGTGGATTAAAGCACCTGATTAGGCAGAGCACAGTGGATGGGATTCGATCCCCAGCTCGCCCTGCTGACCCTGGCCTCGCCTCTGGGGCGTGCTGAGATGGTGGACTGAGACTGGGTGTGGTGGTGCCCACCTATAATCCCAGTGCTTGGGAGCCTGAAAACAGAATCACTACAAGTTTGACCTATGTAGTGGGACCCTTTATACCCTTCTTAAATAGTTTAAAAAAAGATTTAAAAAAGAATGAAAATAAGATGTACATGTTTTCACAATAAAACAGGACAATCCAGATTTTTACTATTTGTAGTTAATTTGCATGTCTTTTCTTTTGAGAAACAAGTCACGGTGTTACCGTTTGTACCTAGATGTCCTCTCAAAGCCTCATGGACTAATAGGTCAGGCTTTTTAGAGGTGGATCAACCTAGGGTGTGTGCTTCTGGGATCACGGATATGATGCTAAGATCGATTCACTAGTGCTAGGATTAAAGGCGTATGTGCTACTGCCATAACAGTAGCCTAGAAAGCTATAAAAACCAGAAAGGCTTGCTGCTGCTTGCTTGCTTGCTGCTTTGGCTGTCTTGTGTCTGCCATGAACTATCTCCTCTGTGATGCCCCTCTGTAGGGAAGCCAGTTGACTATGGATTGAAACCTCTACAAACCTGTGAGAAGTGGAGTCATTGTTATGACCATACCGTCAAGGAGCCTTTGTGACTGATTTGTGAGAGTTTGGAAAGGTTAGAAGTTGTCAACTGAGAAAGTACCCCTGAAATGTTTAAATTGCGCTTGACGGAAATTCAGCTCAGAGTTCAAACGACCAGAATGCTCATAGAAACGCTGCTGGTGAACACCAGGACTGGGAGGTTTCTCCTGTGAAGAACTGCATTGGCTGTTAAGGCTCCACCCAATGTACGCTATGCCTTGGCAGAACATTTGTCTTCATTTTGCTCATGTGCAAGAGACTTTGCCTGAGACTGAGATTAAGGGTGGTAGATTAATTAATATGGGAAAGGAATTTCACGGCAGTCTAATGTTAAGGCCATGGCATGACTCCAATTGTTTTTGTGCCAGATTTATGTTTAGAATCAAGAACAAAGAGCCGAACAGAATTGTTGAAAACATTGATTGGTCAAAAATGAAGCTTTAGTAAAATAGAATATGAAACTGGTGGCAGAAAAGATTAGCAAGAAGTCAAATATTTCAGAGGTGGATAATAGACAAGATGGCCTGAAGAAATGACAAGAACCAGCTAGACTCCATCCTTTGATCAAAATTGCAAAAGTGAAAAACTGCTTTGAGAAAAAAAAGAGCCTCAGAACACCATGTTCCAGAGAAGTATCTCACAGAATTAGAGAAACAATCCTAAAATTCGTTTGGAACCTTGAGACCGAAAGTAGCAAAAGCAATTCTGGGCAACAAAGGTAAGGCAGGAAGCATCATAATTGCTAACTTGAAATTATACAACAACGCTACTCTGATAAAATCAGCATGATGGGGCTAGTGAGATGGCGCAGTGGTCTAAGTGCCTGCTTTGGCAAGCTTAGGTAACCACAGGTCGCAGTTCGATTCCCGGCACCACACGCTGAGCCAGCCCCACCCCCAGGACAGGCTGAGCCGGCCATAATATAAAAAGATAAAAATAAAAAAAATAAAAAATAAAATGACTTTAAAAAAAAATCAGCATAATACTGGCAAACACACCAAACAAACAAAAAAGGGATCAATGGAGCATATTAGAAAATGCAAAACAAAACTCCACACAAATTGAGTTTTTTAAAAAAATGTATTTAGTGCATGATCTACAGTCTCACTACATAGATCGGACTCATAAACGATCCTCCTGTATCAGCCTCCCAAGCACTGGAATTACAGGCACGCCCAACTACACCCAGTCTCAGTCACAGCATGCCCCAGGAGGCGGGGCTAGCTCGGCACATCAGGATCAAACCCTGGTGCATGCATCTGCCTAAGCAGATACTTTAATTCCCTCAGCTATCTGGCCAGCCCGGAGCTATCTTATCTTGACAAAGGAACCAAACACCTACACTGGAAGAAAAATAGCCCCTTTAATAAATGATGCAGGAGGGCCGGCAAGGCGCCTGCTTAGGGAAGCTTAAGCAAGCATAGGGACCATGGTTTGATCCCTGGTACCACATGCTGTGCCAGCCCCACCCCCAGGGCAGGCTGAGCCAGCCATAACATAAAGTTTAAAAAAAAATGCAGGAAAAAGTAGCTTTCTACATGCCAAAAATTAAAACTAGACTTGTATTGTTCACCATCCACTAAACTAAAATCAAAATGGATGAAACATCTAAATATTTAAAGAGAAACACTAATTCTGCTGGAAGACAGAACAGGCAGAATTATTAAAAGACAGTGGTATAGGCAAAGACTTTATGAGTAAAATTTTGATTTCACAGTAAACATCACAAAGAATCAACAAATGGGTTTGGATTTTATTAAAGTTTTTTGCACAACGAAAGAAAAACACCAAAAAATAGAGACAATCCAGTGAGGGAAAAAATGTTTGCCAGATGTTCCTCAAAGGATTAATATCTACATCATATAAAAAACTAACAACAAAAAATCCCAGACACCCTCACAAATTTAAAGACCCAATCCGAACGTGGGCATCTGAAATGATTAGACATTTCTCAAATGTGCTAGAAACTACAAATAAATATACGAAAAAATGTTGGACATCACGGGCAATTCAAGCCATGCACTTCAACAATACTGATGTTTGTTTTAATCTCACTCCAAAAGGAATGGCAGTTATCATGAAATCAACCAATAAAAAATGCTGGCAGGGCTGTGAGAAAAAAGGAATCCTTCCCCATTACTGAGAATAGGCTGGTGCAACCACCATGGAAAACATTGTGGCGACTCCTCAAAAAATGAAAACTAGAGATTTCATTTGACCCGGTTATTCCACTTCTGGTTCTCTTTGAAAGAGAATTAACAGTATCACACCAGAACAATAAAGGCACACCAACAGCTAAATCTTATAAACTCCCAAATACACATCAAACAATGAATGGATAAAGATGTTGCTTTTTTATACGATGAAATACTACTTGTCATAAGAAAGGATAAGCTCAAGACATGTCTAGCTAAACAGATGCAACTTGAGATCATATTCTTAAGCGAAATAAGTCAGACACCATGTGTTTACATACCACATTATTTCTCTAATGTGAGAAACTGAAACATAAATAAGTACCAATATGTGTAATAGATATTGCCAAATGGGTAAGGAATGTTCGAATGCGAAGGGAAACATGGGAGTGGGAGTGAAAGAAAGAATGAGGAAAAAAATAGGAAAAATGCAAACAAAGCTTTTGCAAATGAGGGAAAGAGGGGTCGAAGGCAGGGGTGGGGAATAGGAAAAAAAGAAGCAAGATATGTATAGGTACAAATTCCATATAATGAATTATCATTATGTATACTTAAAATGTACCGATAAAATTTTTACAAAGCAAAATATATATATATTTGCTTATTTTTTTATTGGATACAGGGTCTCACTGTGCAGTTCAGACTCAGAGTGATTCTCCTGTATCACCCTCCCCAGGGCTGGGATTACATGTGTGCACCCCCATACCCGATTTCAGGGCTGGCACAGTGCACCTGGGGTTTTCAGGCCAGCAAGGCATGCCTTACTGGGGATCGAACTTGGGTCCTTGCACTTGATGGGCAGGTGCTTAGACACGCTGAGCTATCTCCTCAACCCCACAAAAAATGTATACAATAAAAGAAAAATAATCCAGACATTATGGAACTACTATCATTAAATATTTCAGAAAGTATCAGTAAAAGTAGACAATGTATGATTTTATTAATGCAAAAGCATCAGTGATAACTATTTAAACATTAGAATTTTTTAAACAGCCAAGATGGCTTAAAGTTTTGCATTATGGCCTATATGGCATTGCAAACAACACACATGAAAATATTCCTTATTTCCATGCATAGGTATTCAGCTATAACACTGCTTACAAATTATCATGGACAAGACAAACTGTAACAATATTGATTGGGACTGGCACAATTAAATCAATATTATACCAAGTAATAGCCTATGTTTGTTATACTCTGTATGTCAGATTATAATATATAAAGTTACTTGAAACTTAATTCCTTATTTCCTTTAAAGGGACATCTTTTGTATATGTGGTACTGAAATGAATCCTGAGGAACGCATTTTGACCATAATAACAAAATTCACACAAAAGGTGTTTCTTCCTTCCTCTAAAAGAAGTTTTACATTCACCCAGAATCTCTCTCCAGGCATCATTTCCTGTATTACTTACTAATGGACATGTTGACAAGCACCAACCCCAAAATTCTATCTTCAAGGGAAACTTATAAAGTTAGAAAAGAGTAGTTCTTTATATTAAAAGAGTCAAATTTCAGCAACACTAGCTAAAAATGACATAAATCCAATTTCTTGGCATCCATGAAGTATATTATTTCCGTAAGTTTTCTATTATGTGCAAATTCATTTTCTTTAGGAGGTAAAATGAAGTTTGAATAGTACAGTCTGCGGTGTGGTGACGTCAGCAACCGCCAATTCTTGTCCATCAACAAGTCCTAATTCTAAAACAGAAAAAGTATAATTAAAGCAAAAAAATATCTCAACAAAAATAATAATGATACACAAACTACAGAGTTTTATGATCTAGATAATCATCAAAATTCCTCTTCAAGAAAGGTAATATTTGATTTCTTGGGAAGTTTATTTTTCTAATAGGGTGGTTGTGTGTAGAAAAAAAATTTATTTTATCAAAAAAGAAAAGCCACTATTAAACATATTTAATATACCTTTCAATGTTTTGGAAAGATTCGGCCTCGTTCGTTCTTCAATAGAGGTTACCGACTAGAAAATAAAATTATTTTAACATAAAGCACATCAACATGAAATTAAACTATTAGTATAATTTCCTGGGGAGACAAAAAGAAAACACTGATCACCTGTAAATAAAGCGTTCGATTTTTTCCTTCTAATGTGGCTGTGATAGCTGGAGATTTCATCTGCCTAAGTATAATCACAAGAAAAAGTACTGAACATCGCTTTATACTTTAAAATTTGTTTTTAAAATTTTTTAAATTAAAAAAAGATTTTTACAATGTAACATAAATCCTAAACACTTACAGAGAAGCACTATTGGTTAAATAGTCCAAAACCTCCTGCAGCTTAGCTGATGGAGAAAACTGAATGTTTTGAGGAAGTTGGCTACAAGCTGGGCAGTTTTCCTACATACATAAGGCATAACAAATTATATAGAGGAACATGAATATTAGTCTCTTCATAAACAAAGAAATGTGTATTTTGTATTAGAATTATTTTACGCTTTAAAAATTGTTTAATCCTGAGCCAGTGAGATAGCTCAGCAGACTAAAGCACCTGCTTAGGCAAGCATAGGCTAGCACAGGGACTATCTTTTGATCTCGGGCACGATATGACACGCCAGGCCTACTCCCAGAGTGAGCTAATAGCACATGCCTATAAATTCTAGAACTGTGGAGGCTGAAAGCAGGAGGATCACAATGAGTCTGAGCTACATAGTGAGACTATGTAACAACCAAATACATTAAAAAAAAAAAAAAAAAAAAAAACTATCCTAATTAAAGATTTCTTTTACATCATTTAGCTATAAGGTACTTATTTTATGCTACACATGAAAAGACATACTAGGGACAGGTCTGGCAGCTAAAAAAAGGAAACATTTAGGGTATGAGCAATCCAACTTTTTTTAAAAACTGTATTTAGCACAGGGTCTACAGGGTCTCACTACACAGATTGGCCTCATAGTGATCCTCCTATTTTCAGCCTACCAAGTACTGGGAATACAGGCATGTAATCCTGTATGCCCAGTCTAAGTGCTCCCCAAGGGCAGGGCTGGCACAGCATGCCAGGAATCGAACATCGGCCACTGCACCTGCCTAAGTAGGTGCTTTAGTCTGCTAAGCTATCTGGTCAGCCCTCTCTTCAACTTTTTAAGGAGTACTTAACATTTAAAAATTATGCATAATCAAAAATATTTTCACTAATTATTACTGACCTTCCTCTCTGCTTCAAATGTGTAAGTGTACAGGCCATCTACATCATTGAATACCAAGTAATTATTAAGGGGAATATATGCACTGTAATAAAAAAATTTCATCTTTAATTAGGTCAAGTAAAAACATGTATTTACATATAACTTATTACATGAAATTCATTACCTTGTAGCTATTTTAAAAACTTCAGTGGCACACACAGCTGAAGAGGGGAGAAAAATAAAAGTGCTTTTAACTCAACGAAAAACAGACACATTGATGTCAGTTAGAAATCAGAACAAATAAATTTTTAGGGCCACTAATTAAAAACAATTTTAAAAACACCTGCACTTATGTTTTCAAACTCAGGTAAGAATTTTATACAATATTTGTTTTATGTCTGTGCAACAGAATAAGTTACATGTTTTTCTTCTTTGTCAGTTTAATGAATAGCTAGCTTATTATGCTGATTATGATACTATAATGTCCCCTTACTGAAGAG
>PVKN010020627.1:0-15862 GCA_004027915.1 Capromys pilorides
AAGGAAGGAAGAAGAAGGAAGGAAGGAAGGAAGGAAAGAAGGAAGGAAGGAAGGAAAGAAGGAAGGAAGGAAGGAAGGAAGGAAGGAAGGAAGGTAGGAAGGGTCAATGAGTTCTAAAACATGGGAAAGGAAGACAGTTCAAGTAGAGGGTCAAGAGATGAGAGGAACGAGCAATAGGAACATTTGCAGCGTAAAAATACTAAGAGCAGTCACTCTGTCAGTCAGCTTTAGCTACCTAAAACTCTCAGAATTCAGTAACTTAACTATTTACTTCTATGATGATCCCACGGCCTGGCAGTTTAGTCCAGGACTGGGCTCAACCACAGGATGTTTCTGATCATTACAGTTCAGCTGATCTCAGCAGGGACTGTTCATTCCATTCACAAGATCACACAGGAGCTGGCCGTGGGCAGGAACATCTCTTTTCTCCTCCCTGTGGCCTCTCATCTTTGTGACCTGGTTTAAACACACTTCTGGTGGCCTTGTGGTTCTGAGAGCAGCAAGAGCAGAGTCTGCTTGGTCTTGAAAAATCTTGTGACATCGCTTCCACCAAATCCATCCCTCAAAGCAAGCTGCAAGAAATGCTCAGACTTAAGGGGTAAGGAAACAAATTTCATAATCGAAAAGAAAGGCATGTAAAATATTGTGGACAATTTTGCATGATTTTTTCAAGAAAGAATCTCTTTAAGCATCACAGGGCGGATTTTTAAGTATCAATGAACAACTCCCTTGGCAAAAGTAAGTCTTCTTAAAGGAAAGGAAGCACAAGGAACAGCCACTGCCACCACCAGTGCAGTCCCAGAACCACAAGGGGACAGACCTCACACCTCTCCTTTTTCCACCCACTGTCTGCGTCCTCGTAACTCATTTCAGCAAACTGTTGAAATATGGTGGATTCCTGTGGAGTTCTAGGCTTGTAGAGATACACCTTCCTGAGCATGTCAAGAAGATGTGCCAGAAACTGGCCCTACAGGGGCACCCAGATAAAAATCCTGAGACTACAGAGGAAGCTGAGTGAAAATTTGCACAAGTGGCTGAGGCATATGAAATATTATCAGATGATAAAAACTGGGGCATCTATGACAATATGGTAAAGAAGGATTAAATGGTGGAGGAGGAGGTGAATGTCACTTTGACAGTCCATTTGGGTTTGGGTTCACATTCCAGAGCCCAGATGATGTCTTCAGGAAAGTTTTTGGTAGAAGGGACCTACTTTCACTGGACATTTTTGGAAGACATCTATGGGAATCGAAGGGGTCCCTGAGGGAGCAGATGCCCTAGTGCAGGCTCTTTTGTCTCTGCTTTCGGTGAATTTCCATCCTTCAGATGTGGATTGTCTCCATTTGATACAGGATTTGCTCCATCCAGGTCCCTAGGTCATGGGCACCTCACTTCCTTTTCATCCACCTCACTTGGCAGCAGTCAAATCTCTATCAACTTCTACTAAAAATGTTAATAATAGAAAAATCAGCAAAAAAAAAAAAAGAGAGAGAATGGTCAAGAAAGAGTAGAAGTTGAAGGAGAGGGACAGGTAAAATCCCTCATGATAAATAGTCAGGAGCAGCTGCTATCCTTGGATTACAAGTGACTCAACGCACGTATTTAATGGAAATGTTAAACTATAGCAAACACCATTTGAGGATTAACAGGAACTTTTTTTTGAAGATTTCAGATGAACTCAACTTCAGTATAGCTGTACATAATCTAACATATGTATAAGCAGCTCATCAGAGCCCCTCTTTGTCACAGACTTTTGAGTTTATTGTGGGAACCACACAGTAGGACCATTTTTTGTCTTTACAACTGTTGTAATCTCTGTATGCACTTTGCTTTTTTATTAAGTGTGATCCAAGGTAAGCCTTGACTCTTGCTTGAGTACTACTAGGACAATACTGTACTCTAACACCAGCATGGATCTGCTTTCTGTTGCGTCTGAAACGTGAGCCCCGTGGTGGTCACCTGCTGTGAAGCTAACACTGCCACAAGGAGTCCCCCACAGAAATAATTTCCCCTTTTTTAGTACTTAGTAATGAAAATTATTAATGCATTAATGGTAATATATCTCTGGTTCAATACAAATTTAAGGATGTTTTCTAGTAGTGCATGGATGCTAGCAACTTAATAAAGTTTCAACTGTTTAAATGTGTAGTGGTAAGCTTACACTTAACACTAAACTGGGTCTTTATCATTTGCTTTTTCAAAAAAGAAAAGAAAAAAGGAAATATGAATATATTTGGTGCATTCTTCCTGGAGTGGGATCTGATAACAAAAAACAGCACGCCTTCTTCTGCAAAGTAGTCCCAGAGTCAGGGATTAAGTACAGGTGTTATCACTATTTACATAAGTGAAGAAATTTCATCCATGACTTCATAATTGTCTGAGGGAAGAAAGAAAGAAATAATTGTAAGAGTCCCATAGTATAAAAACATGAAGAAAAGGCCAGCCAAATAGCTCAGTGGATTAAGGTGCCTGCAAGCAGGTGCAGGGACCAGAGGTTTGATCTCCTGGCCTGCCATGCTGCCCCCGTGAAGCGCTGAGACAGCAATTGAGACTGGGCATGGTGGCACATGCCTGTAATCCCAGCTCTTGGGAGGCTGTAAACAAGCGAATCAATACGAGTCCAATCTAATAGTGAGACCCTGAACACCCTGTAGACCCTTCCCTAAAAAATACAAAAAAAGAAAAAAACCTAAGAAAAGATAAGACCCACAGGACACAGCTTTACAGATTTCCTTAGTCGAGGGGACCCTCAGCATGGTGATCCCAAGACAAGCATAAGAGCCCAAAGTAGCATGTTCAGTGACAGGAGAATAGAGCACTCCTCTTCCCCTCAGTGGAGGTAACCAGCTCGCTAAGTAAGTGTCTGAGTGGGTCAGCTTCAGGAGCTCATCGAACTCACAGAAGAAATGGGGGCTGCTAGTGGCACAGAGGGAGGAGTGGGATAGGAGGAGGAGACGAAGGAGGAGATGGACAAGAGGGAGAACCTGGGAGAACTCAGCCAGAAATAAAACACACGGCCCCTGCCTCACGGTGGGGGAGTGGAGTGGGTGCCAAATGGCCACATACCCATCACAGGCCGTCACTGCAAAGAGGAAACTGTCAACGCACACAAGATGTAAGAAAAAGTCCATCTGAGAAATGCGTCCCTCATCAAGAAGGGACAAATGCTGAGCCTGCATGTTCCTGAACAGCTCTGGGACAGTAGCAGCTGAGAAAGAGACATCCGTGTGGGCCAAGTGGCTGAGGAAGAAGCACATGGGGGTGTGGAGGCGGGAGTCCAGCCTGATGAGCAGGAGGATGAGCCAGTTCCCCAGCACCGTTGTCAGGTACAGCCCCAGGAAGAGGGCAAAGAACACAGCCTGCTGCACTGGCTGGCCCGAAGGGGAGCCCCAGGAGGAGGAACTGGGACACGCTGGCTCTCGTTTCTCATGGTCCTCTACTCTGCAGAGGACAAAGGGAGCAGGAACTATGAGAGACTGAGGTATGTTGGTTGTGTTCACCAGGTATGCATATAGTTACACCCTTTTTATTCTTTTTAAATTTTTAAAGAATACAAAGTAGTAGTAAAAAAGCATTAGAGGTGATACAAAATTTCACTAAACAAAGTAATAGGAATTCAACAATACTTGATGTATTGTATGATGTTATCTTCAGATTGTTTAGGTTACCAGATATAAATGTATAAAATTGGTTTTTAAAAAAAGTTATAAGAAATTGAATATTAAAACACCTGCAAGCAGGCACAGGGGCTGAGAGTTTGATCCCCAGGGCATGCTGAGACAGCAATTGAGATGGTGTGGTGATGCGCACCTGTAAGGCCAGCTCTTGGGAATCTCTAAAAAGGTGGACCACTACAAGCCTGATCTAGTAGTGAGACCCTGAACACCCTGTAGATGCTTCCCCCCCCAAAAAAAAGAAGAAATTGAAAATTAAAAAAGAATAAAAAGAAAAAATTTAAGCATTAACCGCTCCTTTCAAAAGACCAGCAGAAATTGTCAGTACAACTATCCAAACTATCCTGCATATACACATAAATATATTTTTCCCTTCTATCTTTTGTCCTTTCCCCATCCCAGTTTTTCCTTCCCCTTGAACAAATTCTTTCTCTTTCTCAGTATATATTGTGCCTTTCAGATTTTATTTACTCTTTCAGGTTCTCCCACAAGAAAGAAAATACAAGCTGCATCCTTTTTCTCCCAAACAAATGTATCAAAATTTAAACAAACTGCTCATTTTGCTGTATGACTCTTCATTTTAGTTTTTTTGTTTTGTTTTGTTGTATTGTTTCCAAGCCCAACTGTATCCAGTTTTATTAAAGATTTTTTCATAAGTGATCATGATATCTCAGGAAGGACATGGGCACACAATTGTTAACAGTATACAACAACTTTCAAACTCTCTTCTTGGATGGACCACCAAAAATCAGGTAGCCACTATAAAATCCAATGAAGTCTTCATTTGAGGCTCTGAAGTAGGGAGAGTTTAGAGTGAGGGTTGACTTCTCACGTTTGGCATGTTGTTTAACAACTGTTCACAAGCCAACACTGTTTCAGGAAATGAAAATGACAGAATTATCCATCTAAAGATCCACAATCTAGAAAAAGAAATCAACTGCTCGTGTGGGACACCATCTCAACGTTACTGGCCAGTCCAGATTGCCTAACACGCTGGTGACATCACTTGTGGGAATCAGATCCCAGTAGGTCTTTGGGCTTAAGGGAGTTAAGCCTATGCTGATAGCAGAGGAAAGGAGGACATGAAATGAACTGGGAACTGTGTCACACCACAAGGGATTTATGTCAAGGTGGTCACATGTGTCCACATCAGGAAATCCCTCCTGGGAGCCAAGAGGAAGTCTCTCAAAACCTTTGGGGAAAGGTGCCTTCCCCACATCAATCCACTTTGGAGACATTGTACTGCTGCCATATGCTCCTTTCCCCAAAAACAATGAGGTGTTCTGTGTACTAACAATATAGCTTTAAAAAAAAAAAAAGTAAAACAAAATTCTGCATTTTTATAAAACTAGATAAAAAATAGTATTTCAAGCTGTACAGTCCCCGGAAGTACACAGTTATCAAAATGCACACACCTCACTCGGCATCTCCAGCACCTTCAGCTTCCTGTGCCTGGTCTGCCTGGCATCTCCATGCTCTGCAGGTTATTCCCATCCTTGCTGGCATCAGCTTTTCCCTTTTTCCCTTTGGGCCCTTCTCTCCCTTCTTTGCAGGGGCCTTTTTAGGCTTGGGCCCTGGCTTTGCAGCAGCTGCTTTAGCAGAGAGCCTTGCAGATCTTTCTGTGGTTCATCCTTCACCTTGGCTTTATCACCTTTAGCATCCCCTTCAGCCTTTCTCTCAGGCATAGTGGTGACAGCCGCAGGTCACAAGTGCTAGACACAAGATGCAGCGATGCATGGCTTTGGGTGGCCCAGAGATCGTCCCTGCTTCTTCTTCACACTGCTCCTGTTTTTTGTATGTTTTACAGAAGGGTCTACAGAGTGCTCAGGGTCTCACTACTAGATCAGATTCATAGTGATCCGCCTGTTTACAGCCTCCCAAGAGCTGGGATTACAGGTGGGCGCCACCACGCCCAGTCTCACTTGCCATCTCAACACATCCTGAGAGCAGAGCTGGCACAGCAGGCCCAGGGATCGAACCCCCAGCCCCTGTGCCTGCTTGCAGGTGCTTTAATCCACTGACCTATTTGGCCAGCCCTTGAATTTTCATTTTGGATGGAAAACACATTTCCAGTGCAAATAAGTTTTCCATCATCAGAGGTAGTGTAGATTTGTAATTTATTCATTCCTTGTTCTAGATACTATTTTGGAATTAAACACATAACAGAACAAAAAAATTTTAAATATTTTCCCTCTTGCAGCCCATGTTCTATCAGTACTTTAAAATAAAATACTAGGAAGAGTCATAACTTTGCAGCCAGGAGGCTTGGGATAGAAACTCAGGATTAATTCCTTGATAACAGTAATATTAGAAACATTATTTCTTCTTCATTTCACCCACCTCTATTATCTGCCTTCCTTCCTCCCTCCAATATGAGGATGTACATACAGTGAGAGTCTTAAAAATTTGATGCCAGGAAACTCACATCCTAGAAACCTAAGAATTTCCTAGGTCTGCAGGATTTTGATGTCAGTTGACAGAATTCATGGTTACAATTGTGGCCAATTCCAAAAGTTTTCATTAGCATCAATAATAACTGATGTTTAGTTTTGCTTTTAAGTCTTTTTAATCTTTTATTTATTTATTTGGTACACAGCTAGGACTTCTAGTGATCCTCCTGTCTCAGCTTCCCCAGTGCTGGGATTACAGATGTGTGTCCACCACGCTCAGTCTTGGTGGCCAGCACAAAGCACCTGGGATTCTGGAGTGGCATGGCATGAGGTGCCAGGGATGGAACTGGAGTCCTTGCGCTTGCCAGGTGAGTGCTTAGACCATCAAGCTATCTCTTAGCCCATTATTGACATTCACTGAGCTCCTACTAGGACAAAAATATTAATATTGTTTATTTAATGAATTTTTGTATTATTTCTAATGAGTTATTTTACCACTTTGTATTCTTTTAATTTTTTTTTTTTTTTTTTAATCAAGGAGAGGTAGACTTCCCAGGCAAGCAAATAAGAGCAAAGGGTTCATCCATATCAGACTTGCCTTAAAAAAAAAAAAAAAAAATGCTAAAAAGACTTCCGGGGAGATGGCAGTGTGGTAAACAGCAACAAATTGGCCTTTCAGAGATCACGATCCAGGCACTGGAAAGTGATAAGGTGGGAAAGGGAGGCGAAGGGAGATGGATCTTTGGACCCAGAAGGACTCTGAAGGAAAAAGTAGAGAAAGCTAGGAGACAGACAGCAGCTCGCAAGGAGGAGGCAGATTGCAATCCCAACTCCCAGTCCACAGTGTGAGGGAGGAGCACGGAGCCTCCAGAACCACTGTAAGGATGGGTGAGGCCAGAGGCCTCCACAGAGAAATGTGCCAGCGCAGCGGGGCAGTGGGCGCTGTGCGCCGCAAGGGCCAGAGAGTGACTCCAGTCCAGGAGACAGCCCTGTTCCCAGGCGAGGGTGCCTGTTGGACACCTTTTCAGGGAGGGGCCAACTGAACCCCAGACTCAGAGCAGCGATGGCTTGGCTTTGACTCAGGCATCTCCATGTCAAAATCCCACAGCAAATGGCTGATGGATGGCCATGGCCGAGGTCCAGGACCAGGGAGCTGAGGACAGGCTGGAGAGGGACCCCAGAGGGCTGCTGGCTGAGGACGCTGGCCCCAGGCGAGGATCAGCCTGAACTTCTGCGGAGTTGAAGACAACCAGAAGGGGTGCCCTGCCCTAACCCTATGGCAGACTTATCAGCTAAGATCTGGGCTCTGACTTGAACAGTACCACAGAAAAACAGACACCAGAAGATAGCCACGAGCTTAAAATCACAGAGAACGTTCTTTGTTTGGGGGGTGAGGGATGTTGGTATTGTTGTTTCATTCTTTTTTTTTTTTTCTTGACGGTCTGTTTTTGTTTGAGGGTGAAAATTGGGTTCAGTTTTTCTGTTTTGCTTCGTTCTTTTGTTTTATCCCTCTTTCTTACTCTCCTATCTTCTGTACAAGTTTCTGGAAGCTTCAGTGATCTTCCTTTGCCCTTCAGCCTGGCTCCTAACCACTTTTTCCTCCTTTATTTTTCTATTTTTTCTCTTTACTCCTTTTAAATTCTCTCTCCTGAGGGTAAAACCACTCTATCAAGTGGAATTTTACTGAATGTAATTTTCTGATTGATTTTACATTTTGTTGTGTAAGTACAAAGCTTGTGCCTGTAGTTAAAGGTAACAAAGTAACAGCTATCAGTTTCTCATTTTCGAGACTCTGCCTGTTGCCATTGTTACCACCGGTCACGCTACTTCAGCCACAGTACCATAGCTGTCGTTCATCTTTCCATGCCAATACCAAAATTGCCTGCGAGTCATAAACCACACAATAGTCTAGAACCAAAGAACTGGGTGCTAGGCCAAGCAGACGTCAACCTTTAACCCCTAAGAAATCAAAGTGGCTGGATCTTGGGAGAGGCTCACCAGCCAAAAGCCTGCAATTCATAGAATCCATCTCTGAAAAGTAATCATTTCCTAAGGAGGCGTAGTACTAGAAGCAAAGCTAACTCACGTAAGTAATTTACAAACATCAAGGCAGAACACAAATTTTTAAAAATAGAAAATGAGAAGACACAGAAGCAAGATACAACTCCAGTTTTCCCAAGGCAAATTCAGGTGGCACTGAGGTAGAAGAAATAAGAAATGCTAAAGGGAGTTCTTTAAATTAAAAGGAGAGGATGTAATTAGAAACTTGAAGTCAATAATAAGCACATAGTAAAATTCAGATTTTTCTAACACAGTAAAGGCAGTAGATAAATCAGCTACACTTTTAGTTAAAAAAAAAAAAAAAGTTGAAACTATGAAGTGACACAGACAACGCGGCAGAATGGCGCTTCAGTCTCTCTCCACCGCTACACAAATCCAAGTAGCAACCACTTACAACAGGAATAAATAATATCCCGAATATCCCAGAACTTGAAAGTGAGGCTGAGATGCTCTTCTGGACCACAAACCAGAAGAGCTGCGATACAATACAAGAGGAGTGGGCCTCCCTGGATTGTCCCCGCCCCCGCAGGCTGGGGGCGTTGGTTCTCAGCGCTGACGATGCCTGTGCTTTGCAAAAGGAGCTGCTGACCGCATCCAGCTTCCCCGGAGATCTGGGACCTTGCCCTGGAGGCCCACTGTCTCATCTGCCAGCAAAGGACAGACAACAAGGTAGGGAACTCAACAAAAAACATTTGGGTCCCTGAGGCTGCGCTACCTTCCGGCCAAAGGAAGCTCCAGCACACCAGAAATCACCCAGGAACATCACACTCAAGGAAGTACAGTCTATGACTTTTCCAGGTTCGAAGCCCTGGCTGGCTTTCCTTCATATTCCAGATGTTTTTGAGTCTTCCCGGGCTGGTTCCAACCTGCTGAAGTCAAAACACCAGGCTGGATGGTGCTCCTCCTAGCAGTCCTGAGCTTAGAGCTCCCTCTAGCGGAGAAGTGGTGAACTCCAAGTAAATGTTGAAGGTTTGCTTTGGTTTGGTTTTGCAGAACCGGAGATTGAACTCAGACCCTTGAGTTTGCCAGACAAGCACTTACTCTACTGAGCTATTTCCCCAGCCCCAATGTTGAAGTTTAACAGTGTGCTGTTATCAGTTCCTTGTAACGATGAGTTATGGTAATATAAAATGTTGGTAGAGTACACCAGGCATGGTGGTACACACCTGTAACCTCAGCACTCTTGAGACGCAGAAGGATCACAAATCCAAGTCCAGCTGGAGCTGCTTGGCAAGTTAGATAGACCTTAGTTCAAAAGTTAGAAAAAAATACTTTTGGGAATGTAGCTCAGTATAGAGGTTCTGGGTTGAACCCTCAGTATCGGGAAGTTGGAGAAACTTGGTGAGGGTATCACGTAAATTCTTGTAATATGCTTGTAACTTTTCTGCCAATCTTAGACTATTCTAGATTAAAAGTTTATTTAAAAAGAAAGAATTCAAGCATGCTGTCTATAAAATTTGGTAAGTCAATTTTAAAATTTAAGTGAACAATGAAAATGCCTAGAATGGTGAAGGTAATTTTGAAGCGAAATCATCAAGTTGGAGAACATATGTTACTACATTTCAAGACTTCCGGCAAAGTGAAAGTAATAAAACAATGTGACAGTTGTATAAGAATCTATAAACAGGTCAATGGAACAATAAAGAAGCCAGCATTAAATCCACATATATGCAATCACTTGAATTTTAGCAAATGTGACCATGCGACTTAATGAGGAAAGGAAGACACTTTCAATACATCCTCCCGGAGCAACTGGGCATGCATACAGACAGCAAATAAATCTTGACCAGAAATATACACCACTAAAGTGGCTCACAGACATAAATGCTAGGGTACAAAGACTTACCATAAAGTTTATTGAATTGAAAACACAATAATGATGTACTTACAAAAGTGAGTGAAGATTTCTTGATCAGGAAACAGAAACATAAAATAAAAATTATTACATTGGATTTCATCAAGACTTAAAACCTCCACTCATCAAAATACAGAACCAAAGGGCCAACCTCCTGCTTAGGCAAGCACAGGGGCCAGGGTTTGATCCCTGGCACACATGCTGTGCTGGCTCCACCACTGGGTGGGCTGAGCCAGCAACAGAGTCCAGGCATGGTGTCGAGTGCCTGAAATTCCAGCGCTTGAGAAGCTGAAAACAGGAGGATCACTATGAGTCTGAGCTGTGTAGTGAGACCCTGCACACACACACACACACACACACACACACACACACACACGGAACCAAATAAGTGAAAGGGGAAAAATATTAACAATCATTATATATATGACAATTGATATATCACAAATCCTTAAGCAAAGACACACAACTAAATCTTTAAAGGTGAGTGGAGGGAAAAACCCTTAGACTTAACAAAAGGAAATCCAGTGGTCCTTCTTTACCCACAGCTTTACCTTCCATGGTTTCAATCAGTTATGGTTTAAAGTATTTAGTGGGAATTTCCAGAAATAAGCAACTCATGAGTATTAAATTGCATGGTATCCTGGGACTGCAAGGAAACCTCCCGCTGTCCTACTCCATTCTGCTTGAGATATGAGTCACCCCTCTGCCTCCTTACCCATACCTCTGTGGAGCCTTCCGATGTCACTGGGTGGCCACAGCAGCTATCAGGACTGTGGTGAGGACTGTGGTGAGGTTCCAGGCTGTATTTGGGTCACTCTTATCTTGCTTCACAGTGCCCCAAAATTGAAGGGCAGTGTTGTTGGCAATGTGCATATGTGGGGGATGAAAACAAGGCTGGGAAGTGCTTCCCTAAAGTGAAAAAGTAAAACTCTTGACTTCATAAAAAAATCAGGTGCAGCAGGATGAAAAAAAAAGCTTTGAATCTATGAATTGTGAAAAAGGAAAAAAGAAATTGATATGAGTTGTGTTATTGACCCAGACTACACACATGACCACAGCGATGACAAGTGCTCAGTTAAGATAGAAAATGCATTAAATTTGTGAGTGGATGATGTGAACCAAAACTGTGTTTTAAGCAGCAACACCATGTTGCTCTAAGAAAGCATTGTTTCTATTAAAACACTGCCACAAGAGATTCCCCTGAAGAAAGTGACACCATACAATTGGTAGATTCAGGCTGGTCCTGGACTGAAAAATAGAAAAATTACTTAACAGGTTCCATCTACCAATGAAGAAGTTGTTGCCACCTTCCCCGCCAAGTAGAAGTTGATTAAAGAGAGAAGATACTATCCAGAGGAGGGCTTCAGTTGTGGTAAAAATCAGGCTCCCCTGGAGGAAAATGTCCTAGAGAAACTACATTCTTAAAAATGCAGAAGAGGCACAGAGGAATAACAGGTAGGAGAGATGAAGGGAGGATTCAGCACTCTCTGCTCTTTCAGGCATCCACTGAAAGTCTTGGAATGTGTCCGCCAAAGGTAAGGGACTACTACTGAGTTTTAACTTTCTGTGATTTCTGTTACCCACAACCAACCATGAGCTGAAAACATTGCATGGAAATTTCCAGAAATAAGCAACTTGTAAGTTTGAAACCGCATACCACTCAGAAGTGTGATGAAATCTCATGCTGTCCTGCTCTGTCCTGTCCAACACATGAATCATCTCTCTGTCCAGCAGATCCGCACTTGTATATGTTTCCCACCCATTAGTCACTTAGCAGCTCTCTTGGATATCAGACTGCCCGCTGTGGTGTTGCAATGCTTGTTTTCAAGTAACCTTTGCTTTACCTAAGAATAGTCCCAAAGTGTAAGAGTAGTGGTGCCGGCAACTGGAATAGGCTAACGAGAATCTATGAAAAGCTCCCCTTAAATGGACAGGTGAAAGTTCTCAACTTTCTTTTAGGTATGTATGGGTTGGGGAGATAGCCCAATGGCATAAGCGCCTGCCTGAAAAGTACAAGGTCCCAAGTTCAATCTCCAGTACTGAAAGAAAAAAAGAAAAGAAACCCTGGTTCTTTTTGGTATGCGCGATTAGAAAAAATATGTGCAGAGTGAGTACTGTCAGCAATATAAGGCACCCACAAGGAGTTTTGGATCGTGTCCCCTGTGCATGAGCAAGGCCTACTTAACACTCAAGTCATTTTACTATTCATGAATTAAACTTCAACCTTTAAAGAAGGTTAAATGACCTGGAGATGATAAGCCAAGGTTTTGAAGACTCTTTGGCATTGATGCGCAATGCTTGCTACTACCAGGCAAATATTTCTAAAGTTATCACTTTGCATAAACTCGAGGGGATGCAAAGGTGGAAATGAGAGGGCCAGAAATGTTATCCATTGTCTCAAAATTATCTTCATTTCAAGAACTGTCTGACTCTTGTGAGTCCAAATGGCTTGAACCCAGAAATGTCTGTACATCCTGGCAGGAGACATGGCTGTTCCAAACGCTAAAGTCCTCTGAATTTGACTGTATGATCCTAAAGGAATAATGGGGTGGATCATACTAATCAAAGTTTGGGGCTTTGCAAGGGGAACAGTATAATACAGGACACACATATTTTATAAGATTATTTATAGGGCTGGGAGATAGCTCAGTAGAATATGCACTTGCCTGGCAAGGGCAAGGTCCTGAGTTCAATCCCTGGTACCACAAAAAAAAAAAAGATTACTTATAATAGTCACCCGAAGAATCATACACAAAAGGAGAATGCAAGAAATCTGTCCACACTCTAAAGGCCAAAGAATCCAGCTGAGGGTCTGGATCCCACAATAAGGTGCTGCATGTGTCGAGATGAAAACCTAGAGCCCATAACAATATTTCATGCAGGCCTGTTTCACAGAGAAAGATGGGAAGGCCCAGAGGTCCGTGGTGGAAGCTAGATAATGATCTGTGCTAGCAGGCTGGGGGAGCCGCACTAGAGCCAGGAGGCAACACTCAAGATAAGCACCAGAACTCCCCCAAAAAGTACCCATGAGGCTGAGCAGTATACCACCTTCTGCTCCGGAACCAGGAAGCGATCCTCAAGGTGAGGACCAGAGCTCCCCTAAAGGGAACCATAGCCAGTCTCAGCGACAACAAGGGCCCAAGCTCTTCTCCAGCAAGAACAGCCAAGATCACCAAGAATGCCAGCATGCCAAGGTTCTCCAGCAGAATAGTCCAAACGAATCTGTAGCTCCCTCACAGCTTCCCAACAGCTTTTACCAGCTCCCAATAGCCAGTCCTCAGGTGGGCCTCCCACACTCAGCACCATGCTGGTTCAGTTCAGCTGGGTGTTACAAGTTGGCCACCAGTTGTCCATCCACCACAGTATCTTCACTTCATCAGGAAAAATTACGACTTTGCTTTTGTATACTGAGAGAATCGTTATACAGGAACCCCCAGTCCCGCTATATGCCTGCAGGGGGCAGAGTAGCTGAGCCAATTATGACTATGCCTAGGCACAGATGTTCTGAGTGGGTTTTTAGGGGCCATTTACAGGCAATAAATGAAAACCATGGAGAAACTGACAAATGAAAAGGGGTTCCATACGGAGAAATAATGACTTGAAAAGGAGTTTTTCTTAAGAAAAAGTCTCATTGCAAAAAAAAAAAAAAAAAAAAATACTCTTAGCTATTTCTTTCACTAGTCTAAGGCATGGGCAATACAAGACACTTCTGGAGTCATTTTTCCCTGATAAGTAGAATTGAACTAAAGCCATACTACAGTTGTCTGAGACTATAGCAGGAGGCTTGGACAGAAGACATCAGGGTCCCTAATAGTAGCTTGGGCTATTGCTTTGGTCACATTGCATCGTTAGCTTTATTGTGCTTTCGATTCTCTGTGGTGCTGAGAAGATTCCTCTTAGAACCTCCCCAGTTATGCTGCAAGTGATAGCTACCAGCTGCTATAAATCAGGAGATACCCTGATGTCAAAGCAAGGACCTGGTAAAAAAGACCCTCTCCGCTCTTGTCCTTTCTGGTACGCTAACGTCTAGTTTGCTCTTTTAGCATAGTTAAGATGAGTGTGTTTGGAAAACTACACAGAGAAGTGCTCGAGGAATCACAATAATGTCCAAGAAGGGAATAGCGGTGCTACAGCTGTGAGTGAATGGCGGTGTCTCCCTAACGCTTTGAAAACTAATTACAGAACAACTTCAGGGTAATGGAACGGAGTGACATCTTTTAAGAAATTCTTTTAAGAAAAGTGGGACATTTTGGTGTACACCGTTTCTTTGAATTATGCCCTGCATGAGCCAGGCAGCAGTGCTGCAACTGCACAGCCAACACTGGTCCATTGTACTAAGTGGAACTTAGGGCTGGGAACTTGTGTAAGTATGGTGAGTTGAGTAGAAATGACTTTGCTCGAGATTCGTCATTGTGGTCTGAATAATCGCTAGAGGGAGACCTCTTCCAGGAAACTGGCTGGCTTGGGCAGTCAGCCCCAAGCCATGATGCAGCAGTGTTTGGATGGATTATGCATTTTACTGCACTGACTCAGCAAATTGCCTGTCAGTAACTCAGGGTGAAAAAACACGCACCCTTTGAGGAAGGAACAGTTGCCATTTTGGAAGCAATGGTATCCAGCCACTACCAGCAATCGAATTTAAACAGCAGTGCCCAGGTATGGGGCAGGCCTAGGTAAGAGGAGGGATTTTGTGACACCAGTTGGTCTAAACCATGGTATATGGCAAGATGACTGGTGAGCATGGCGTTCACTGCTACTCACTCAGTGCCACAGAGTCACAGTAGAAAGGGACTTTGGCTCTCTGTGATACAGCTGGCAGAGTTCCAGTACACTAAGGAACAAATACGGATGCATCTCATGGGTGAGAGAGGAACAATAACACCTGGAACCAGAGTTCGCATGAAACGTCCCTCAGTGGATGGTGTAATTATGCCCCTGCATCAGACAGAACTTAGAACTTATGAGCAATGCCATCTAGTTATTACTCCAGTTATGGGAAGTGTGTGGTGTGCGCAAAAGAAATAATTCTTTTGTTGGGAAAGCTAAGAAATCAGCATGGTTATAATAACTAATGTGGGGGGCTGGCAAGCTAGCTCAGCAGACTAAGTGCCTGGGTGTTTGATCTCCCACACCAATGCTCCACCGGCCCTGCCCCCGGGGCACACTGATCCAGCCTCTGGGACCCAGCATGGTGGTGCAGTCTTCTAATCCCAGTGCTGGGGAGGCTGAAAACAGGAGGCTCACTAAGAGTCTGAGCTGCATAGTGAGACTCTGTACCAAATACATTAAATAATAATAACTAATGTGTTCTTTCTGCCACAGGCATATGGTAAAATAAGGAATTTCCAGGCTGCTAGTTTTCTATTCCTATAATAGACTACCACAGACTGGAAAATTTATAAAGAACATACTTTTATCCCTGGAGCTGGAAAATCTAAGTTCATGGCAGTGGCATATGGTGAGGCCTTCCTTGCTGTGGAATACCAGGCAGAGAACATCATATATTCCCCTGCAATCTTCCTTCCTCTCCTCATAAGGATACTAATCCCACCACAGGAACCCTAGCTCCATTCCTTCTTTGGACCCTAACCACTCCCCAAAGGCATAACTCTAAATACCATCAACATACAAATTTGAGAACTAAATTGTGAACAAATGAAACTTTGGAGGACACACTGAACCATATGAACTGAATTATGAAAATAAATGAAAGTGAAGCATAGGCATAAAATGCTTTCTAGAATAAACAAATATTTTGAGAAGTAAACTCAAAACCTCCAATTAACACAGTATTCATGGATATGAATTATCCAGAGAAATAAGCAAATTTGATGCTAAGAATGTAAATGTGCTACCCAAGGCCTCTGTTGATGCTTGTAAAA
>PVKN010020628.1:0-15860 GCA_004027915.1 Capromys pilorides
GCCATGGCACCCTGCCCTACAGCCAGCTAATTATGCACTGAAACCTCTACAGACTGTGAGCTAAATATATTCTTTCTTCTTTCTTTGATACAGGGTCTCACTACGCAGTTCAGTCTCATAGTGATCCTCCTGTCTCAGCCTTCTCAGTGCTGGGATTGCAGGCATGCACCACCACAGCCAGTTTTGGGAATACATGGCACACCCAGAGTTCTAGGGCTGGCACAGCATGTGAAACTGGAGGACTGAACTTGGGTCCTTAGGCTTGCCAGGCAGGCACTTAGAACACTGAGCAACCTCCCCAGCTCCACTGTGAGCTAAATAAATCATTTCTCCTTTAACTTTTGGTGTCTGGTATTTTGTTCCAGCAACACGAGGAAGGTAACTAAGATACACTTTGGTACCAGGAGTGGGGCTGCTGCTGTGACTGTACCTGACTACGTGGTTCAAGAGCCTTTGGGAATGGCTTATGGAAAGAGACTGGAAAGGTGCAGAGATGATGACTGAAACAGGAGAGCTGAACACCTTAGGCTGTTCTGTATGGGAGATTCTGGTCAGAGCTCAGAAGAACAAAAGGCTGATAGAAATTCTGCCAGTAAAGACCAGGCTCGGGAGGTTTATGATGGGAAACGTCAGGACTGCATTGGCTGTTGGACTCCAAATGATGTGTGTTATGATTTGGCAGAAAGTTTGTCTGTATTTTGCTTATGTCCAGAGACTTTGCCTGAGACTGAGATTAAGGGTAGCAGATTAATTAATCTGGCAGAAGATATTTCAAGGCAGTCCAACGTTGAGACTGTGGCATGGCTTTTGCGAGGGCTTCTAGCCAGATATACGTTGAAAAGGAAGAGCAAAGAGCCCAGCAGAATGATTTAAAATGTTGTGAGTTTGTCCAGAAGGGGAGCCTCAGCTTCCTGATGCATGATTCCTCTTATATGAGAAACTCCAAGTATAAGCAATTTAAAGAATAAAATAAAAGAAAAATGTTTAAGAAAACCAAGAAGATAGATCTCTTATAAATGAGAAAGGAACCAAGAGATGGGGGGCATAAGGAAGAGTAGGCAGGGTAAATAAAAAGATCTGAGATGTGTTATGCATTAGTTCCCACAAAAAATGTAACCATGTACTAATCAAAAAAAAATTTTTTTTAAATTAAACATGCAAAGCAACACAAAGATCAGAGAGCAGACATTTATGGACATGTGTGTTCCCCATCTTTTGCCAAAGGATGCCCTGTGCCACCTTGAGACTTTGCCAGAAAGAAAGCCACTGTGGAACTGAGCAATGCCAGTATCACATCTTTGAACCTCTCGGAGTTTGGGATTTATACATAAACCTCTTTTCTTTATAAAGTTAACTGCATTAGGTATTTCATTATATTAACACAATGCTGGCTAACGTAGGGATTGAACTCAAACTCAGCTCAATATCTTCCCTCTCCAGAGGTTGCCGCAAGTGGAGGTAGGGCTCAGGGCTGAAAGGTCAACCTTGTAACCATGTAGCTTGGTTTTTTTAGTGACATCCTGAAATTATCTAGTGTCTTCCACCCACTGGTCATCTCCTGAGCATGCCAAAGACGCTCTTACCACTCTGGAGATTCCAAGGGTTTTAAGAGCCCTGGGCCAAAGCCGGGCATGGTGGTGCCCACCTGTAATCCCAGCACTTGGGAGGCTGAGGCAGGAACATAGGTGTGCGTTCGAGACCAGCCTGGGCTACAAAAGTGAGTTCAACGTCAGTCTGAACTGCATAGCAAGACACTGTCTCAAAAAGACAAAAAAAAAGTCCTGAGCCAGGAACCAGGGACAACGACACAATGACAGAAAATGTCTTTCCTAGTACCATGGCCAGGGACCCACTGTTTTGTGGCCCCTGCCTGCCAGTTTCCTAAGTGATGTTCTGGCAGCCTGCGCTGTCACACCGACTGGGCTGATGGGCTCCATACAAGTGACACAGCAAGGGCCAGAGAGTTCATGTTTCATGTTGCTCCCAAATGCCTTAGAGATGAGGATGGGCACCTGGGCCACACAGCTAAAGAGTGGCATGGCTCAGATCTGAACCCAGGTGCAGCAGCAACAGAATTTGGGCCTTCACAGGGGTGGCTTAGAGGAATTGAAGGCGAAGTGTCCCCTAGGGTCCCTGTGCAAACACCCTGTCAGGTGTGCACTGATTACAAGGGGGCGGCTGGCACACAGCAGGTCCTACATGGATACTTGCCCTGCTGACAAAGGCCGAAGCCGGCAAGTCCTTCCCCAGGTGCTTGTGGAGGGGCTGAGAACGAGCACGACGCCACCTACTGGTCAGGGCTCCCGGCTGTTAATGGTGAAGCTGATGAGTGGCAGGAGCCAGCAAAGGTGACTGACGGGTCTCACGCTCCTGAGAGGGAGGAGCTGGGGTAGAACCCAGGCCCTTGGCCCTGAGCTATGACTCCAGCATCTTTTTGTTTATTTATTTTTTATTCTGATGTAAGGTCTCACTAAGTTGCCCAGGCTCAGCTTGAATTTGCAGTCTTCCTGCGTCGGCCTCCCAGAGTGCTGGAACTAGTCAGCCTGGTTTGCAGCTGAGGAAACAGAGGCTCAGCGAGCAGATATGTCCAGACAGGCAGCCTGGACGCCATTTCTAGCTACTACACCCCTCCCCCCCACCGCATGCCAAGGTGAGGTCTCTACAATGTTGCTGGGGTGAAAGCGGAGCCTGGAGAGCACAGAATGATTGTCAAAACTGTCCCCATCCCAGGCCCCGTGTAGCTAGGGAGTATCAGGGTCACACACACAGCCATGTCCTCCTGGGCACAGAGGTGAGGGGTTCAGGACGTGGACTGTGGCACTTGAACTTGGCCCCTACTGTGGACCGCAGGTTGCTCCCTCCCCTCCTCCCCTACCTCTGCCCTTTTTTCCTGTCTTCTTTCCTGGTTTCATTTTTTACTTTGCTTGTAAGTTTTGTACTGGAGATGGAACCTAGGTCCTCATACATGCTAGGCAAGCATTCTACCATTGAGCTAGCCCTTTAAAAAACTTTTTACTTTGACTAGAGTGGTAGGCTGTGCCTGAACCCCAGTACTTGAGAGGCTGAGGCAGAAGGACTGCCGCAAGTTCAAAGCCAGCCTAAGCTTTGAGTTCAAGGCCAGTCTAAACTACAGAGTGTGGACCACCGGCTCGGCTCCCCACCTTGTTCCTCTCTCGGACAGGAGCTTTCTTTCCCCTAATAAATATATTCTGCTCATAACCTTCATTTGTTCCTAAAATTCATTCTTCAGTTTTAGAGAACACGAACTCATCCCAGATACCTTTCAGGTTGGGAGTTTCGCTTTTTCCCCTGTATCATTTGGAGGTCATCCACCAGGATCATTTTTCCCCGGTGTCACTTTTATTGCTCTTTATTCCTTTTATTTCATCCCAGCTCACTCCCCAGAGCGGGTTTCTCCCTCACTCTTTACTTTTACTGCCTAGAATAAACTTGGCCACTGCTCATATATATATACACACACATACACACATATACACACACACACACACACACACATACACACACACACACTACACAGTGAGACACTGTCTTTAAAAAATCAAAATAAATACATAAAATTTTTACTTCGAAAGCTGGGCATTGTAGTGCACACCTGGTATACTCTTGGGATGCTGATGCAGGAAGATTGCTGCAAGTTCAAGGCCAATCTGGGCTACATAATAAGTTTAAAGCTAGTCTGAGCTACATAGCAAGAGCTTTTCTCAAAAAAAAAAAAAAAAAAAAAAAAAAAAAAAAAAAAAAAAAATTTTTTTTTTTTTTTTTTTTTGGTCTGTTTGAGGCAGGGTCTCGCTATGCAGTTCAGGCTGGCTTTGAGCTTATTTTTATAGCCCAGGCTGGTCTCGCACTTGCACTGATCCTCCTGCCTCAGCCTCCCTAGTGCTGGGATTATAGGCATGCGCCACCACGCCTGGCAGTAATCATAACATTTTTACTTTGAGACAGAGCCTCTTTAAATTGCCCAGCTTCTCCTTGCACTTGTGGTCCTCCTGCCTCAGCCTCCTGCACAGCTAGTGTTACAGGCATGCACCATCACACTTGGCTTTTTTCCTGGTTTTACTGGATGCTGTGATTCCAATACTCTGGGAGGCATAAGCAAGAAAGCTGACAGTTTCAGTCCAGCCTGGGTGACATAGCAATTTAGTAAGACATTGTATCAAAATAAAAATAAATAGGGGCTGGGGAGATAGCTCCGTGGCACAAGTGCCCGCCTGGCAAGTGAGTTCAAACCCTGGTCCTGCAAAAATAAATAAATAACATAAAAATAAATAAATCAAAAGGGCCAGGGCTATAGCTCAGTGCAAAGGCCCTGACTTCAAGCCGTAGTGCTCCCTGCCACCACCCGCCCCCACACACAGAGAAAACAGGGTGCTGTAGGACACAGAAGATGGAGTGATAAGAGACTCAAAAATAGCGAAGTCCCCTCACATCATATGAGGCAGGTAGCAACACTTTCTCCAACCCAGCTCCCTACATCCACTACCTAACTGTCCCATACCAACACTGTCAGGATACCAGGCCCAGGACTGACTAGAAAGGAGATACATGGGGAGCACATTTGGTACCAAGAGTCACACAGCTAGAGGAGCTAAGCAGGGACTCCAGGCCAGAACAGATTCTGTCACCCAGTCAACCAACATATCTTGGGGGAAATTGAAAAAAAAAAAAAAAAAAAAATACATCACTCCTTATTCGCGATGGAGCCTGCCCTGGGAATCCTCTACTCCTGCCTGTCCTGAATGGTTCCCCCTTTTCCAAGGTCAACTTAGTGACCTTGAAGAGGAAAAGCAGGCAGGAACTGCCCTACCAGAGCCTCAGACCCAGAAAAGATGCGAGGGGAGGTAGATGAGGAGGATGTGGGTGGTGCAGACACCCGGAGCTGTTCTAGGAGGTTGAGACGCAGCCAGCACACCCCCTAAAGGCAGAGCACACCCTTGCCCATGGCTGCTCCAGTCCCAGATTACAGCAGGGTGCCAGCAAGGCACGGCAAAGCCCAGAAGAGGACAGAACTGGCCAAGGTGAACTGAGGGATAAATTAGAGGTAGTGGTGGGAGTAGAAAACAGAGCTTTAGGCCAGGTGTACAGGTGCATGTTTGTTGTTTATTTATTTATTTATATATTTATTTATTTATCTTTTATGTATTTGGTAGAGGATCTATAGGGTGTTCAGGGTCTCATTCATAGATTGGACTCATAGTGATCCTCCTGTTTTCAGCTTCCCATGCTGGGATGATAGGTGCATGCCACCATGCCCATCTTAATCACCATCTCAGCATACCCCTGGAGCAAGGCCAGCACAGCATACCAGGGATCAAACCACTGTGCTCTGCCTAAGCAAGCGCTTTAGTCCGCTGAGCTATCTGCCCAGCCCTCTGTTGCACGTTTATAACTCCAGCACTGGGGAGGCTGAGGCCTGGATTATATTGTATGCATCTGCCTCAAAACAACAACAGCAACACCCTAGCTTTGGAATCAGGCTGTGTGAGTTTGCAGGGGCTCTGCTGTTGCTGGGCTGCCTATCCTTGGATCAGCGCCTTGACCTCTTTGGGTACTGGCTTCCTCGTCTATAAAGTTCCTCTCAGGTGATCAGGAAGAAGGAAATGGTTTCAGAAAAGCCCAAGGCAGTGCCTGTCTCATAGTAGGTACACAGATCACTTCAGCCTCTCCCTTGCCCAGGCACCTGGATCCCTTCTCGGGCTACACTGAAGAAAAAGAACTGTGATGGCCAGGCCTCCGCCCAGCCTGGACAGCTACAGCGCCAGCCTCAGAGCCAGGGCCCAGGAGGAGACTCTCGGAAGGGGGCAGCGCGTCTGGCCAGCTGTGGCCGCGGAGGCCACAGGTTGTGGCCCTGCCCCTTTTCTGTTCTGTGCTGCCCTGCAGTGGGCTGGTGCCAGCTCTGAGTCTACAGACACATCACGGCCGCTGGCGCTGACCCCAGGCCCCACGATTTCAGCCACAAGCTACCAAGTCCCCAGGTGCTCCTCAGCAACCCTCCCCCTGAGCTGGGACCCAGATTCCAAACTGCATCCTGCTGAGGTAGATGGGGTCCTTAGGAGAGGATGCAGGGGATCCCCTTCTTAGAAAAATCCCAGGGGCCACAGCTCCGAGCTCCTTAGCGGGGACCTCCCTCTTCAGCTGAGAAAGTCCCTGGGGACCTGAGATCCCCAGATCCCCATTCTGGTCTCCTCTGGAGAGGGGCTGGCCCAAGAGCGGGACAGGCCAGGGGCTGAAGATTCGCAGTGTTGTTGGGACAGATGCAGCCTGGATCCCTGGAGCGATCCCATCGCTTTCTGGGAAGCACCTCAGGGCTCCTTCATCAAGGCCAGGGCCCCTCTAATTCTGTGTCTGCCTCCCCACAGGTGGCCCAGAAGCTGACTTCCCAAGTCATTGAGGATAAGTCAGGGCCAGAGAAGGAAAGTAAAGGGGCCAAGGTCACACAGCCAGACGGGACACAAGCCCCAGGTACCCAAACTCAGCCCAGGCCTGACCACAGGAGCCCCTCTCCAGCAGACTGGCCTCAGGAGACTCAAGGGCGGGCCCAGATGGCTGGGAGCCAGCAGGAAGCCCTCACAGTCCGCACCAGGCCAGCGAGAGAGCCCAGCCCCTCTCCAAACCTCAGCAGCCGGAAATCCATATGCCCCAAGGCCCGGATATCTAGCCCTCCCTCCCGGCACCCAGGCCACAGGGGTGGTTCCGAGGAGACCCCTCTAGAGGCACGACTCAATTCCAGCCCAACCAAGGGGATCCAGGAGGCAGCCAGAGTCCCAAGCGCCTGTTCCTGTGCTTCCCTGGAAAAGGCCACCAGGATGGATCCGTGGATTCTTGGGCATCCAGAGCCCTCGGGCATGAGCTGGCCGGCAGCCCTTCGGCCGAGTGGGATGGTGCCAAGGGTACGAGCCCCTCTGCCCGCCCAGCCACGGGGTGCCCTCTCCACTGTACAGCTGGGGAAACTGAGGCTGGGCACAGTTTCTGTGTGCTTTCTCTGGACGAAGCCCGGCACCCACCTGCTCGCCGAGACGATCTGCAGGCGTCAGGGTCCCACGTCCCCGGGCGTTCTCCGGGCTGCGGGATGCTCTGCTCCGGGCGCCGCGCGCCCCGCTTTTAGCCGCGGGTGTGGACCGCCCTGCGGCTCCCGCCCGCCCGCCCGCCGCGGCGCGCTGTCCTTTGCCCCTTGGTCCGGCGCCTCCTTTTCTCCTTAGCACGTGGGTGGCAGCCGCCCCGCCGGCGGGCGGGCTGTGGCGCAGCGGTGGCCCGGGCCGTGCGCTCGAGCGCCTGCCAATCCCAATCCGCTCGTGCGCGCTCACCTTTACCCCCCTCCGCGGGGTTCGGGGCCCCCAAACCAGCCTGAGAACAGGAGGAGGAGCCGCAGCATAGGGGCAGAGAGGGGCCGGCGCGGCCTCGTCCGTCCCAGTTCCCGTGCGCCCCGGACGGTTCCACCCGCGGGACCCGTTCCATCCGGAACCCAGGAGCGGGGTCTCTCTAAGCCCCGCCTTCATCGCCCACCCCTCGCTAGCCCATCCCCCAGCGGCCCGAACCCCACCTCTTTGATATCCCCCAGAGCCCTCCACAGCAGCTGTTCAATTCCACTTGGAACCCCTCTTTCTTGGAGGTGATGGGGGGTGGTCGAGATAGGGTCCCCCCACGTACTTCAGGCTGGCCTTAACTCCCTATGGAGCCCAGGCAGGCCTTGAACTTGAGGCGATCCTCTTGCCTCAGCCTCAGGAGTGCTGGAATTACAGTCAGGTGCCACCGTGCCTAGCTAGTGAAACCCCTTTTCCTACCTATTGAAATCTCTCTTTCCAATCTCCATTCACTTCCAGAGTCCACTCCTCCTCCTCCTTTTCCTTCTCTTTTTCCTCCTCTCTCTTCCTCCTCCTCCTCCTCTTCCTCCTCCTCCTCCTCCTCAACTCCTCCCTCCGAGTCCCTTCCCCTCTTAGCACCCTTTCCCGAGCCCCCTCTCTGAGCCCCTTCCTGCCTCCTTTAGCAGACCAAGCCCCGTGGTTTTCGGTCTTCGTGCAGGCTCCAGCTGACCCTCACAACTCCTACAGACGTGCACATACTCCCCCCAGGGAGAACTGAGACTGAGACAGACCCACCCAGGTGGCCCGGGAGGAGATTCCAAGCCCCCAGTAGGCCCTGACTTCAGAGTCGGCTGCCTGGGAGGGACTTCCTTTGTGCTCCCTGCCTCTGAAGGTGGGCTACAGAGAGAGGGCAGAGGGTGTGGAGCTAGGGGCGACGACTGGAGTCGCCTACTGAGCACAGGAGCAGCCTGTGACGGATGCCCGAGCTTCAGTTCCTGCTGCCTTGCCCAGGCGCTCATGGGCAGGCAGAGGGGAAGAAGGGGACCCTCTTCCTTCTTCCAGCCCCTGCTCTGCCCAGCCCTCCCGCCCTTCATGAGTGTCACCTCGTACCACTCTTGCTGTGGGGACTTGGACAGACACATGTCCTCAGGCAGAGAAGAACACCAGAGATCTTGCGTGTGGGGGGGAGGGGCACACAGAGACACACAGAGAGACCGAGACAAGCGGCTTGAACAGGACACAAGTAGCCTGGGGTATAGCCCTGTTCTTGCCCTTGAATGACTATCACATGGAAAGGTACTTCTGTCATTATGCCATTGCCTGGGGCCTCAGTTTCCCCATAATAAGATTGCTAGATTTAACAAATAAAATCCAAGATGTCCAGTTAATTTTTTTTTTTTCCTTCTTTGTCTTTTTGAGACAGGGTCTCACCATGCAGTTCAGGCTGGCCTTGGGCTCACTTTTGTAGCCCAGGCTGATCTCAAACTCACACCAATCCTCCTGCCTCAGCCTCCTAAATGCTGGGATTACAGGCGTGTGCCACCACACCTGGCTGCCCAGTTAAATTTTAACTTCAGGTAAACTATGATTTTGGGGAGAATATCAGTATGTCTCATGCAATATTTGGGGCACACTTTACTAAAAGACCATTTAGAACACTTCTCTAAAATATTGATAACTTGGGGCCAGGGAGATAGCTCTGTGGCACAAATGCCTGCCTGGCAAGTGCAAAGTCGTGAGTTTGAACCCTGGTCCTGCAAAAATACATACATACATACATACATACATACATACATACATACATACATAAAATGTTGATAACTTAGGGGCTGGGGAGATAGTTCCGTGGCACAAGAGTCTGCTGGGCAAGTGCAAGGTCATGAGTTTGAACCCTGGTCCTGCCAAAAAAAAAAACTAAAATGAAAATAAAATGTTGAGGGGCTGGGGAGATAGTTCCTTGGCACAAGTGCCTGTCTGGCAAGTGCAAGATCATGAGTTCGAGCCCCGGTCCCACAAAAAAAAATTTTTTTTAAATAAATAAAATGTTGATAACTTATCTGAGATTCCAGGATTGACCCTACCACAGGTAAAACAGTAACAGAAGCGGGGAAGTTGGGACAAGATGGTCTTTCTCAGGGTCCCTCTTACCTCCAGCTCTACCTAGTAAAAAGAAACTAACAGGGTGTAGTGACTTCACCTATAATCCTAGCACTCTGGGAGGCTGAGGCAGGAGGACTGCAAATTCAAGATCAGCAGGGGTAATTTGGCAATTTAGTGAGACTGTCAAAATAAAAAGTCAGAAGGACTAGGGACACAGCATAGAGCAAAGGCCCTAAGTACACAACCCAGTACCACAGGGGGACAAATCCTTACCTCAGGTGGGCCTGGAAGTGGTCTAGTGGTGTTTGGCTCCCCCAGAGAATATGGCAGAGCAAGAGGACAGGAGCAGGATGCAAGGAGAGCAGGGGTGGCTGTGGTCACAGGGCTCTCACGAGGGAGGAGAGCTTGGGAGGGGAGACACTTCTGGAAGCAGCCTAATCCTGGAAGGCTTCCTGAAGGAAGAAGATTCTCATGGTTACCTGGTAACTGGGAAAAAGTGTGGGGGTGGGGTGGGTGGAGGGTGGCTTCTGGTGGGTGGTTTCCCTGCCCTCAGGGAAACTGGGGAGGTTTGTCCTGCAAGGAAGTGTCCCCAGGTCAATGGCAAGTGGCACGTAAAGATGTTCTAGAGTCAGGGAAGGTTGTCACATCAACTCAGCACAGTGCAATGCAGCTGCCTCAAATCTGACGAGTACCTAACACCTGCCAGGGCCCTCCTCACGTCTAAGCCGTGGGTTCCTTCTACAGCCTGAAGAGGGAGGGTGTCCCCTCCCCATTTCACAGATAAGAAAGCAGAAGCACTGGGCAGTTAGGTGACTGCAGGTGGCAGAGCTGGACCTGGAGTGCAGGTGGCCTGAATGTCCCTATTGTTTAGGTAGTACATCCCCTGCTTCTGGCAAGAGCTGGGTCAGAGGACCCCGGCTCACTCCCACAGGGATCTCTAATCTCATGGGGGTGGAGGCAAGTCTTGAACAAGGACATTGATGGCATCCGTGAGAGCTGGGTGTGGTGCATACCTGCAATCCCAGCACCTGTGAGGCTGAAGGGAAAGGGCTGCAAAGCTGAGGCCAGCCTGGGCATCCAGCAGGCCCTGTCTGCCACTTAAAAAACATTTTAAGTGGAAAGGTGTAGTGGTACCCACCTATAATCTCAGCACTTGGGTGGCTGAAAACAGGAGGATGACTCCGAGTCCAATCTGCATGGTGAGACCCTATAGACCCTGTCCTAAAAAAAGAAAAAAAGGTCAAAGAAGAAGGCACAGAGGCTGCCTGAAGAGGAGGAAGGGGGTGCCAGCTGGGTCAGCTGAGAAAGACAGAAGAGTCCTCCAGCAGCCCTCGCTCTAGGCTAAGGTGAGAGGCGTCTGGCTGGCTGGCGGAGCTGTAAAGCCTCAAAGAAGTTGGAGTTGGGGGTACAATTGTCAACAGAGGAGTGCAGACCCTGCCTGGAGGCCACAGAGCTGGGCTGAAGATTTTGTGAGATTGACTTTTAGGTTTTACATATAAGTAAGTATTTACAATCTATGTGTATGTGTGTGTGTGTGTGTGTGTGTGTCTGTGTGTGTGTCTGTGTCTGTATGTGTCTATGTGTGTTAATAGGGATCAAACCTGGGGCCGTCACACTAAGCTATATTCCCACTCCTTTTTATTTTATATCTTGAGACAGGATTCTTTCTTTCTTTCTTTCTTTCTTTCTTTCTTTCTTTCTTTCTTTCTTTCTTTCTTTCTTTCTTTCTTTCTGTTATGGCCAGCTCAGCCTGCGGGGGGGTGGGGGGAGGAGGGGGCTGGCTCAGCATGTGGTGCCAGGGATAGAACTGCGGTCCCTGCAGTTGCCTAAGTAGACACTTTCGACTGCTGAGCTATCTCACTGGACCCTTGAGACACGATTTTGCTAAGTCATTAAATAGTCCAGGCTAGTTGGGCAAGGTGGTGCACACCTGCAATCCCAGCACTCAGGAGGCTGAGGCAGGGGATCTCTGAGAGTTTGAGGCCAGCCTGAGCTGCATCGTGAGACTGTCTAAAATAACAACCACTACAACTAGAGAGAATAGTGGTTCTCAGAGGCCAGGAGAGGTGGAAGGGGCCGGTGAAGAGAAAATGGCATGGTTAGACAGGAATAATTTCTAGTGTTCTATCGCACAGCAGGGTCAGTATGGTGAAAGCTATGAATCATGCATTTTAAAAGAGCTGATAGAGCTGGGCGTGGTGGCACATGCCTGTAAACACAGCACTTGGGAGGCTGAGGCAGGGGGATCAGTGTGAGTTCAAGAGCAGCCTGGGCTACAAAAGTGAGCTCAAGGCAGCCTGAACTGCACAGTAAGACCCTGTCTCAAAAAGACAAAAAAAAAGAGCTGATAGTATTTTGAAAGTTTCTAGCACAGAGAAATAGTATCTGAGGTTATGCCAGTTACCCTGATTGGATTATTATACATGGTACACAGCTTTGAAAACACCACACCTTGCGCCAAAAGGATAAATGATTATTTTGTTATTTTAACACACACACACACATATTCTATATTGTCTACACCTGAATGTCTATACTTAGACAAAGGAATGACACATTAATGAGAACAGTTAAAAGAAAAACACAAACCATACTAAAATATTGTGGAAAAACATCTAGCATTTAGAAAAATATTAACACACAAGTCACCCATTTTTATTTCCACTTAACCAAGAGAAATAGAAATATATCCAAAGACTTGTGCACAAATGTCCATGGCAGTGTTATTTGTAACAGTCCCAAACGGGATAATTCATGTTCCCCAAAACACGTAGGTGCGTTAGCAAATTGTGATATACCCACATAATGAAACACTATACAGCAATGAAAAGGAATACACTGTTGATAAATGCCACAATGTGGATAAATATCCTGAGTGAAGAAAGCCAAATGAAAAGTCAAATACCCTGTAGACAAAATTCTAGAAAATGGAGAGGAACCTGTAGTGACACATAGCAGATGAAGATGGTATTTGAGGCAGTACAAGGGTAAGGGAAGGCATGGGCAGGGGGTACGGCCAACAGGCACACAGGAACTTTGGGGGATGATGGATATGTTCCTGCCTTGATAGGTGATGATTTCATGGAAGCATAACTACGCCCAAGTTCATCAAAGCACACGCTCTAGGGCCAGGGAGATAGCTCAGTAGAATAGGTACCTGTCTGGCAAACGCAGGGTCCTGAGTTCAATCTTGGGTACCACAACAACAACAACAACAAAAAAAGCACATGCTTTAAATATATATAGTTTGGGGCTGGGGAGATAGCTCAGCGGTCTAAGTGCCTGCCTGGCAAGGCAAGGACCAAGGTTCAATTCCTAGTACCGTATGCCGTGCCACCCCGGAACCAGGCAGGCATGGTAGTGCATGCCTGTAATCCCAGTGGTAGGGAGGCTGTGACAGGAGGATCATTAAGAGTCTAAGCTGCAGAAAGAAGGAAGGAAGGAAGGAAGGAAGGAAGGAAAGAAAGAAAGAAAGAAAGAAAGAAAGAAAGAAAGAAAGAGATAGAGAGATACCGATAACAAAAAGGAAAAAAGTGTGATTCATTGGCACTCAATATTTTTTTTTTTTTTGCAGGACCAGGGTTCGAACTCACAACCTTGTACTTGCCAGGCAGGCACTTGTGCCATGGAGCTATTTCCCCAGTCCCTCAATAAATTTGTTTGTTTGTTTCTTTTCTGTCTTTCTTTTTTTTTTGTTTTTTTGAGATAAGATTTTACTATATAGTTCAGGTTGGTCTTAAACTCATGAGGATCCTCACACTCAGCCTCCCAAGTGCTAGGATTACAGGTATATGCCACCACGCCTGGCAATAAAGGTATTTTTAAAAACAAGGCACAAGGACTGGGGATATAGTTCAGTGGCATAAGCACCTGCCTGGCAAGTACAAGGTCCTGAGTTTGATACCCATTACTACTACTACTAATAATAATAATAATTTTTAAAAAGAGATTAAAAAAAAGGCCAGGTCTGGTGGTGCATGCCTGTAACCCCAGCACTCAGGAGGTTGAGGCAGGATCGTTGCAAGTTTGAGACCAGCCTGGAGAGCAACAAAGTGTGCTCAAGATCAGCCTGAATTGCATAGTGAGACCCTGTCTCAAAATCAATCAATCAGTCATCAATTAATCAATCAATCTTGGGTGCAGAGGTGTGGTTATTTGGGGTGGAGAGCAAGCTTAGAAAAGGGCATCTGGTAGACTTGAGTTACTGTTGGGGTCTCAGCTGTAGGGCTGGGTCCTGGACTCACTTTTGCTCACGGTGAATTAATAAACGTGCAAGTGCGCATAGGGACCGATGGGCCAAAGAGGAGGCTGTATCTAAGCACACACCGGTGCGTGCACCAGAAAGGAGCCCCCTGTGTTTCTGAGGCTCAGCATTTAAGAGAAATGTGCGAGGCAGGAGTCGCCTGTGATGCATGCTTGGAATCTTAGCTGGCTGAAAGTGGAAGACTGCCAAGCTTGAGCTCATTCTAGGCAATTTAGCAAGATCCTCCCTTAAATAAAAAACAAGAAGTGCAACTGGGAACAGTGGTGCACAGCCATCCTCCCAGCATTCTGGGAGGCTGAGGCAGGAGGATCACAAGTTTGAACTCAGCCTAGGCAATTTGGCAACTTAGTGAGGTTCTATCTCAAAATTAAAAATAAAACCAGTACTCTGCAAATCTGAGACAGGAAGAATGACACTTGTAGCCCTTCCTGGGCAATTTAGTGACTTAGAGAGACCCTCTCTCAAAGTAAAAGAAAATCATAGGCTGGCTGTGGTGGAGTGTACTTGTCCCCTCAGCACTTGGGAGCCTGAGGCAGGAGGCTGCAAGTTCAAGGCTGGCTGGAACTACATAGTGAGACCCTGTCCCCCAAAAAACAAAAAGAAACGAGCTAAAAAAAAATCTTTCTCCTTTGGGCTGGAGAGATAGCTTGGTGGTCTAAATGCCTGCCTGGAAAGTGCAAGGACCTGGGTTCGATCCCGGTACTGCATGCCACGCTGGCCCTAGAACTGTGAGTGCGCCGTGGTGGCCCAAGGCTGGGTATCAGTACTCTTCTCTCGTTGCTGGGACAAATACCTGACACTCAAAATGAAGGAAAGAAAGGTTTATTTAGCTCACAGGTATCAGAGGTTTCAGTCCATACTCATTTGGTGGTGAGCAACCTCTCCTGGTAGTGCAGAAGAGCAGGAGCCGAGGCAGCCCGCGCAGCTCACACTGTTTCCCTCCTTACATTGTAACGCAAGTTGGCTGCCCCAGGGCAGGTGCAGCCTCCACACCCACGATAATCAGTCACGAACTCAAACTCCAGAAGCCACCTCATGACTGCAAGAGGCTTTGAGGGGACACCTAGACACAGACCGTGTAACAGTGGAGCACGCCTGTAATCCCAGTGCTCAGGAGGCTGAGACAGGAGGACCACTAGGAGTCCAGTCCAGTCTTCATAGTGAGACTCTGTAGACTCTGTACTAAACACATGTTTTAAAAAAAGAAAGATTCAAGCACCAGCAAGCCAGGCCCAGGGGCCCAAGGGTTCGATCCCTGGGCCTGCCGAACTGGCCCTGTCCCCAGGGCACGCTGAGCCAGCTATTGAGACTGGGTGTGGCAGCCAGGAGTCCAATCTAGTAGTGAGACCCTGAACACCCTGTAGACACTTCCCTAAAATACAAAATAAAAAAACAAAACAAAACAGAAACCAAATAGGTAAGCCAGGCATGGAGGCACCCACCAGTAATGCCAGCACTCAGAAGGCCAAGAGAGGAGGGTGGCAAGCTTGAGCTCAGAAACTTAGTGAGATCATGTCTCAAAAAAAAAAAAGTTGTATGGGCCAGGGATATTGGTCAGTACCTTAAGGGCCTGCCTGGCAAGCACAAGGTGCTGAGTTTGATCCCCAGTACTAAAATAAAGGTTATAATCCAGCACTTGGGAGGCTGAGAGAGGAGGAACATTTCGAGCTCAAGACCAGCCTGGGCTACAAAGTGAGCTCAAGGCCAGCCTGAGTTGCACAGTGAGACCCTGCCTCAAAAGACAAAAAAAAAAAAATTTTGAGAGATAGTTCAATGGAAAGGTCCTGTGTTCAATTCCCCAGTGGGAAATAAAGGAAAAGAAAGCAAGCCAGGTACTGCTATCTGCTGCAATATAAGGGGATTTTTTAAACCATTGTGCTGAATGAAGACAGACAGCAACACCTGTGTATCATACAATTGAGCTTATGTGAAATGTCCAGACTGGGCAAATCCATAGAGAAAGGAAGTGCTTAACAGCTGTCAGGAGTGGGGAGTGGACAGGACGGGAGGGCTAGGGGAGGGGCTGCTAATGGATACAGGATTTTTTTTCTTTTTTTTTTGTCTTTTTGAGACAGGGTCTCACTATGCAGTTCGGGCTGGCCTTGAGCTCACTTTTGTAGCCCAGGCTGGTCTTTTTTTTTTTTTAAATAAGTGACTCTTTTTTTTTTTTTTTTTTT
>PVKN010020629.1:0-15940 GCA_004027915.1 Capromys pilorides
TATTAAAACACAGTCTGTCCAATATAAAGAAACATTAAATAAAACAAGATGTGGGAAAAATGGAAGCGAAAAAGCTCTACCTTGCAAAGACTTCGAAAGAGGGAGTTTTTCATCAACATCATCAGTTTCAGAAGGGCCTGCTTTGGAATATAAAGATAGTACTTCAAAGGTAATCCCCAAAATGGATTTAGGGTCACTTTTGTGAATAAAATTGGATGAAATATATGAGATAATGGCCTTTTCACAAATAAAAAAAGCAACCAAAAAAAGAAAAGAAAAGATGACAAAATGAGTGATGTTAATTTATGGTCTTAGTAAATGAAAAAAAGTGTACTCAGGTAAATTTATGAATGGCCAAAAGAAATTCTGAATGTGACGAGACACATGGAATGAATGGACATGGTATGTGTAAAATAGCGGCGGTTTTTTTAAAACAGTAAAACATTCATAACAACAAACTTTTATTTGACACACTTATATTACAGATGTATTTGTTTCTTCCTTACAAATAAACCTTTATCATACTTAAGAAAACTGCCAAATCAAACTGTTACACCTTCCTTACCACGCCCAAGATGGTGTAACCGTATCAGTTAGCTTCCCTCTCCACTCACACAAATAGTCCTGGCGGAGCCACAAGCACTGTGTAGTGAGTTAACAAGATTCTTTCCAATTATTAATAGCATGTTCTTTGGGTCAATCCTTCGCAAAATGCTGCAAAGGTCTTAACACACATTCAGTCAGCAAACTTTTTAGTATTTTATCAATTTAAAAGAAACACAGCATTGTTTTCAATGGCTATACCATCATATAAAACAAGTTCTTTCATTAATATGAGCACAAATCATTTCATTATCTTTCTTTTTTTTTTTTTTTTTTTTTTGGTCTTTTTGAGACAGGGTCACCCTGTACAGTTCTGGCTGGTCTTGAGCTCACTTTTGTAGCCCAGGCTGGTCTTCAGCTCACACTGATCCTCCTGCCTCAGCTTCCCAAATGCTGGGATTACAGGTGTGCACCACCATGCCCGGCTCATTTCATATCTTTCAACAGGACTTGAAAAACCTCCTGAGACATTTGAAAAAATTCACTAGTACACATTAAATTCACAAAGGCCTGTCAAACTACACACTGCAAGGAAAGGGCCTAAGGGACAACTGTGGGTAGTGGTACACCTCAGGGACCCCATGGTGTAAGGCCCTGTGCGTGATCTCCAGGCACAGCAACACAAAAGTAAACAACTGCATGACAAACTAAGAAGTGTTTCTGTCTGTAATTTTTTTTAAATGTATTTAGTACATACAGTGTCTATGTCTCACTACACAAACAGACTCATAGTGATCCTCCAGTTTTCCGCCTCCCAAGCTCTGGGGTGACAGGCGCGGGCCACCTCAATCAGCAGTTTAGCGCTGCGGGGGATGGGGGGTTGTGGGGGTGGGGGACAGTGGCGGGGCCAGCACGGGCTCGGGAATGAAACCCTGGTCCCTGCACCTGCACTTTAGTCCGCTGTGCTATTGAGCCAGCCCTCTGTGTTTGGAATTTCTACCAAGGGCAAGACTATGTGGAGAATCCTAAAGTCAAGTGCAAGAAGTACTGCTTCCTAGTCATGAGACCTGGATAAAACGCACACAATGCGTGGTCAGGGAAGACGCGCTACAGCATTTACAGGTCTTCATGCAGCGCCCCCAGAGGATGGGAGCGTGGCACAAGGTCCTGGCCTCAATCCGGAGCATCCAAAAAAGAACAAAACAGAGGAGAAAGGAAAATGAGAAAAGAAACATGAACTGAGACGGCAGCTGCTTTCCACAACTTGAACTCCGTGACTTTTTCAATATTCTAGTCTGAGTCAAGGAAAGGGAAGAACCCGTGCGCCTGCGCACGCAGAGCATCGCTCCACCACTCAGCTACACTCACAATCCGGATAATGAGCTTCCATAATTATAAGCTAGAGTCAACTTTTTAAGTTTTCTGAGGGGGCAGTACTGGGAAGTGAACCTGATATCCACGTGTGCCCAGCAAGGAGTGTCACTGGGCCCCATGAAGAAACAATACGGAAACAACCACAATTACCATGAGTTTACTTTTTCCCATTATGACAGAAAGTTACATGCATGTTGAGAAAACTTTCTACATTTTAAAAGCAAAAAAAACCCAAAGAAATAAAAATCAAGCTGGGCGGTGGTACACGCCTGTAATCCCAGCACTTGGAGAGGCTGAAGCAGGAGGATCAGTGCAAGTTTGAGACCAGCCTGGGCTACAAAAGTGAGCTCAGGGCCAGCCTGAACTGCATAATGAAACCCTGTCGCAAAAAAAGGACAAAAAAAAAAGGCCTTTTCAAAATTACAAAAAAGTACTTCCTAAGTAGAACATACTCGTTTACATATGTAACTATTGCCTAGTTTTTAATCTTTAGAGTGACACTGTCTCAGCTATTTACAGTTTAGGTACATTTAACAATTACAAGAAGTAGCCAGATAGCTCAGCGGATTAAAGTGCCTGCAAGCAGGTGCAAGGTCCAGGGGTTCAATCCCCGGGGCACACTGAGATTGCAGTTGAGACTGGGCATGGTGGTGCAAACCTGTAATCCCAGCTCTTGGGAGGCTGTGTGTAAACAGGCAGATCACTACAAGTCTGATCTAATAGTGAGACCCTGAACACCCTGTAGACCCTTCCCTAAAAAATAAAAAAAAATAATAATAATTTAAAAAAATTATAACACAAGGGCCAAGTTCAGATAGCTCAGCAGACTAAGTGCCTGCTTAGGCAAGCACAGGGACTGGGGTTTGATCCCCACACTGCATGCTGCACTGGCCCCAACCCCAGAGCCTACTGAGCAGGCAACCAAGTACAGGCTTGGTGGTGCATGCCTGTAATCCCACCACAGAGGAGGCTGAAAACAGAAGGATCACTAGAGTCTGAGCTGTGTAGTGAGACCCCATACAAAATACACACACATACAGCTCATCATCATGAGCAACTTTAGTTTGGAAGTAATTAGCTTTGAAGATCTATATACCAACCAACTGTGGTCCCTGTGGCTGCCTAAGCTTGCCTCAGCAGGCGCTTTAGACCACTGAGCCATCTCACTGGCCCTAGATGCTTCTTCTTATAAGCATTTGTGGTTGCAAAGGTGCTGGAGGCAGAAATGGAACTTGCCTCACCCTCTTAAAGTAAGTTTGCCTGATTTGGTGGCATAACCTATAATCCCAGCACTAAGGAGGCTGAGACAGGAAGATTGCTGTGAGTTCAAGGCCAACCTGAGCTACATAGTTAAGTTCCTGTCTCAAGGATAATTAACTGAATTTATAGAATCACTGACTCCCATTACAGAAAAGTAAACTTTCAGGATGCGTCAGTGAAAGAGATATAAAAGATTTACTAGAGATAGAAATACAGGATGCACTCAAAGACTGGAGTTCAGATGCTCGAAGAAATGAGACTTAGCCCTATCTTTTTTGCCTGAAATTAGTACTGTTAATCTATATTTTGGAGTGGTTAGCATTTCTCCAGCATCTTTGTACATCACTGCGTTTTCAAATTACCTATGTCATATAAAGCTCCTATGTGGACTTCAATTCACTGAGACAGCAGAATATTTCTCCCTTACCCTCAAAATGCTACCAATGACTGTGAACACCACAATGCTACGCTCAGACGTGAGTCCCACCACCTGACACAGCCAAGGAGCCAACTGCCTACACACAGTGAAAGCATAAGACAGATTGACGCCCACAACAATGAGTCATCCACAAGGCCTGTTGTGGGGGGAAACCCTGAGTTAGACTCACAAAAACAAAAACAAACTAAAAAATCAAAAAATCACCACACACTTACAAACATCAGGAGAAAGATAACACTACACAAAACTCTCAATTCTAAAGTTATCTAATTCTAACATCTCAGCTGGGCATGGTATAACATACCTTTAATCCCAGCTCTCAGGAGGCTGAAGCAGGAGAGTTACTGTGAGTTCAAGCATATGCTAAACTGCATATAGCAAGACCCTCTCTCAAAAAACCAAAAACCTCAAACGTTAGAAGGAAGAAATATATCGGGGCCGGCAAGGTGGCTCCGTGATCTAAAGTACCTGCTTAGGCAAGCTTAGGCAGCCGCAGAGACCACGGTTTGATCCCTGTCACCAATGCTGCGTCAACCCCACCCCCAGGGCAGACTGACCCGGCCATAATAATAAAAAATAAATTAATTAAATAAATTTTTAAAAAGGAAGACATATAATTGTCTAAATTCAGAGAACTAGGGGCTGGGGAAATAGCTCAGGGGCACAAGTGCCTGCCTGGCAAGTGCAAGGTCCTGAGTTCGATCCCTGGTTCCATAAAAAAAATAAAAAAATAAATTCAGAGAACTAAAAATCCCAAATACTTTATCAAAAAGTTAGTGGAATAAATTTAGCCAGATTATCACATAGAAAGCACACTTTTATTTATTTATTTTTAATTTATGTATTTATTTGCAGGACCAGGGTTCAAACTCATGACCTTGCACTTGCCAGGCAGGCAGGCACCTGTGCCATGGAGCTATCTCCCCAGCCCCCAAAAGTACTCTTTTAAAAGCTAGAGTTCCATATACTAGCAATGAATACAACAAACCTAATAGCCTTCATAACACAAAAATCCACAAAATATTTAGATACAAATCTTAGTTGGGTGTGGTGGCACATGCCTGTAATCCCAGCACTTAGGAGGCTGAAGCAAGAGGATCAGTGCAAGTTGGAGACCAGCCTGGGCTACAAAAGTGAGCTCAGGGCCAGCCTGAACTGCATAGCAAGACCCTGTCTTAAAGAGACAAATACATACATATATATACCAAATCTCATAAAACATGTACAAGACAGCTGAGCATGGTAGCACACACATGTAATTCCAGCACTCAGGAGGCTGCAGCAGGAAGATTGCCACAAGTTCAAGACCTATTAGGCCTACATAGCTGAATTCAAAGCCAGCCTATACTACACAGTATGACCATGTCAAGAAAAAATAAATAAATAAAAGTACAAGACATATATTGAGAGCAGTAAAGTTCTGACGAAATTAAAAGTGCATAGGTAAGAGACATACAGCATTATAAAGATTCATTATCGAGCCCTTTAACTCACAGGCTCAGCGCAATCCCCATCGAAATTCCCAGGTTCTTTCTAAACAAATCAACAAACTTTTTTAATTACATAAAAAGGTTTTTAAAAAAGAACTCAGATATTTTTGAAAAAGAGTAATAAAGTTGCTGACACTCATCACGTGACTCCAAGAACCGCTCTCAGCCTAAACGTGAAGAGCCGCGCGGCAACGACAGCACACCACCCCACACCCCGCACCCCGCCTGCAACAGCACGCGCCAGGCTGGCGGAGGCAAAGGTCCGACAGGAGAGCAGCCCGTGGAGCACGCCTGTCTGGAACTGTGTGATACGACTCCATTTACATAAACCTCTAAGAAGTAGAAAACCAGGGCCAGGGAGAGGTTCAATCCCCGGCAACGCATGCTGTGCTAACCCCAGCCCCAGGGCAGGCAGCCATAACACAAATAAATAAATAAGCTTTAAAAAATTTAAAAAATAAAATAAAATTTAAAAAAAAAAAAAGGAGAGAGAGAGAGAGAAAGAGAGAGAAAGGGAAGGAGAGAAACTAAAGTGATAGAAAATTGATCAGTGGTTGCCCAAGGAAGAGAAAAGTCAATGAATTACAGTGACAAGGAAGCTATGGCAATGGTCCTTTCATTATCTTGACTGAAGATAATTTCCTAAGTGCATACATGACAAAACCAGCCAGTGTCTACACTTCTAATGCCGAACGGACTGTAATTACATATTGGTAAAAAACCAAGCTGGTGATAAAAAACAGAAAATGTTATCTAAAGTAGAGCACATCACTGCATACAGTCCTGCTGTGAAATTTCAGCCTTCAATCCTGTCCAAATAATCAAGGAGAAACTAGAACAGAATGATAATAGCTAGAATTAATCACTACTGCAAACATTATAGACATTTAAGACAATGACAACACTTAGAAATGGTTACTTTTTTATTTTATTTTATTTTTTATTTATTTACTTATTTTTGGCTAGCTCAGGCTGCCTTAAGAGCAGGTGTGGGGATTGAACCGCCGTCCTCTGTACCTGACTGGTACTGCCCGTGCAGGCACTTAAACCACTGAGATAACTCAAAAGCAGAAATGGTTACTTCTATTACTATTTCAAACTGAAAAGTAGAGGGCGCTTGGGCTATACCTCAATAGTATAGTACGTGCCTCGCATGCACAGGCCTTGAGTTTGACCCCCAACAGTGCAAAGGAATCAAAAACAAAAGCAGACTCAGGCATTGTGGCACATACCTGTGATCTTATCACTTGGGAGGCTGAGGCAGGAAGATCGCTGTGGGTTCAAGGCCAGCCTGGGATACATAGTGAATTCAAGGCCAACCTGAACTGCCTAGCAAAAGCTTGTCTCAAAAAGGCAAAAGAAAAAAACAACAACAAAACAAGAAGTGGAGGAAAGTACAAGATGGATGGACATGAACAACAGAAGATATATATATTACATATATATCACAGTAAATCCCACTATCTGTGTAACTTCCATGTTATAGTGAAAACAAAAATTCAGAAGACTCCACATTTCATAAACAATACCAGAAACTGGAACTGAAATTTAAGCGCTGCCACAATGTTAGCTTGTCCTTTTAAGAACATTAATAGCTATTTCACATTTCCCCTACATATATTTTGGTTAATTTCTGAGATCAGTCCTATCCCTGAGGTAAATTACAAGTACATATGCTAATCAAGGATCAATCAATAAGATGACATTTAAGAAATTCAGGTAAAAAGACAAGTTTAAAGTCAGGTATGGGCCGGCGAGATGGTTCAGTGGTCTAAAGCGCCTGCTTAGGAGGGCTCAGGCAACTGGGGGGACTGCAGTTCGATCCCTGGCACCACATGCTGCGCCAGCGCCACCACCAGGGCAGGCTGAGCCAGCCACAAAATGAATAAATAAAGAAACAAACAAACACAACAAGCAAACAAATAAATAAATAAAATAAAATTTAAAAAAAAAAAAAAATAAAGTCAGGTGTAAAAAAAAAGTAAAAAACTAAAGTCAGGTGTAGAGCACACCTATAATCTCAGAATTTGGGAGACTGAGGCAGGAGGGCTGCTGCAGGTACAAGGCCAGGCTGAGCTATGTAGTGAGTTCAAAGCTAGCCTGAACTACACAGTGACATTCTGTCTCAAGAAAAAAAAAAGAAAAGGACATGTCTGAGACTGGGCATAGTGGCGCGCCTATAATCCCAGTACTTGGGAGGCTGAAAACAGCAGGATCACTATGAGTCCAATCCGTGTAGTGTGACTCTGTAGATCCTATACTAGATACATTTAAAAAAAAAAAAAAAAGACAAGTTTAACTTTATTTATACTTGATCTTAGCCAAAAGGCCGAGAAGCGATAACTTTATTTCTTTTTATTTTTTATTTTTTATTTTTTTTGCAAGACTGGGGATTAAACTCACGACCTTGCACTTGCCAGGCAGGCACTTGTGCCACGGAGCTATCTCCCCGGCCCCGACAAGTTTAACTTTAACTACCAATACTACTTGGGAAAACTGCATTAAATAATATCACCTTGAATGTTATATTGATAGTAATCAGGATCTTCTGATTCCTCCTTTACTGTCACAGCTGCCATTTCCAGGGAGATGCCTATAAACGCAAAGCAATGCTAGAGTTAATGTAATGCATTGAGGTAAGATTGCACAGAATGTATGTATATTTTAATGATTTTTTTTTTAATTTAAAGATTTTGGGAGGAAAAAGTTTGATAAGTAGTAGGGAGAAAAAAAAAATCATCCATAGCCCAACCAAGTCAAAGTCTTATCAAATATTAATCCTCTGGTATTATTCTCTGCTAATTTTTCCATAAATTCTTAATCTCTGATGTGTTTTCATTCTCTACCTAGATATATTATTATTAACTAGTTCAGTAACACAAGAAAATGAATAGATCTCAGATTTGATTTACAGATGAAACCAGAAATTTGCTACCTAAGATACTTTCTCAACTAATCTGAAAGGACAGTAAAAACCCTTTGATGGCAGACCCTGCAGGAGAAAGAGTAAGTGTGGCTCCACCAGCAGCTCCTCCTCGTGCTCAGGAGGAGGTCACATGAGGGTTACCACTGTGCAAAAATGTGACGTTTTGTTGTGTATGACTGAATTTTTGGAACCCACCTGTAGCCTACAGGGTAGGTTATCCAGTGTACATATTCTCTTCATAAGTAGTACCATAAAAATTCATTTTTCCCTTCCAATCAATAAGGAAAAGATAAACTACAATAACAGTAATAACATATAACCTCCTAAATCACATACTATTTTTATTTAAATATAGCTCCTTTTGTTCCAACTCTTCACACGGGGTGGGGTGGGGTGGAGTGGGGTTGCGGGGGGAGCCCAATAAACTGTGACTGGGATCAGGGGAAGTGATGCCTGGGAGGCTGGGGCAAGAAGATTGCAGCGCAATCCCTGAGGCTCGATCTCAAAACAGGGATGAGGCCAATAATGTAGCTCAGGTTCAGAGCACTTCCTCAGCATGCCCAAGCCCTGGGTTCATCCTCAACACTGAAACACAAAGTTTGGCCAAGGTAAGAAAAACAAAAATCTGCATACAGTACATGGGCAAACATGAAATAGTGGAGCCATTTTGCAGAAAAGTTTGCAGTAGCTGCAAGCAATTCACATTCACAAGAGAAATGAAATACATTTCCCCTCGGGGATGGAGGGGTGGGGATACAGCTCAGGGACAAAGCATCTGCCTGGCAAGCGTGAGGTTGTGAGTGTGGTTCCCTATAAAAGAAGAAGAAAAAAAAAAACACTGGACATTTACTGCAATGCTATTTATAACAGCTGAGAAGTAGAAACAACTCAAACATCCACCAAATGGTAAAGGGTACTCTATCCGTACAACGGTGTTATTATTCAAGTGTGACATGGTTATAGATTCTAAACTTTTGAACGCAGGTCTCAAGATATGATGCAGAATTAAGCAAGCAAAATATTACATATTGTCTTATTCCACTTACATGAAATATCAGATAAGAAAAATAAAAACTAAAAGATTATTTATAGTAACAAAAATTGATGGAGAAGCACCATATTTGGGCTAATAGAAATGGTCATAAGTCAGATTGTAGTGACCACTGCAAAACTCACTAAGTTTACATAACTATCCATTTGAATCTTAAAGCAGAAAAGGGGTAGGGCTAGGGCTGCACCTCAGTGGTAGAGTGTATGCCTGGCACATGCAGAATTCTGGGCCAGGGTTGACAGAATTGGGTTTAATCCCCAACACAGAAAAAAAGCAAGCAGGTGGTCTTTATGACATACAAACTTATATCACTATAATGATTCCCCCTCAAAAAATAATCCTCTATGAAAAAATAGCTAAGTAATACCAAAAACAGTTTAGACTTAAAAATATTTTCTTTGGCAAGTAGAGAATGAGAGTGCAAAGGGAAAAAGAACGTAACGAGAGTGCTGGTTTTTATAAAAGTACGAAATAGGGCTGGCAAAATAGCTCAGGGGACTAAAGTTCCTGCTTAGGAAAGCTCACGACACAGTCTGAGCCCCAGCACCACATGCCATGCCAGCCCTGCCCCCAGGGCAGGCCGAACCAGCCACAGAGTCCGGGCGTGGTGGCACACACCTGTAGTCCCAGCGCTGGGGAGGCTGAAAACAGGAGGATCACCATAAGTCCAAACTGCATAGTGAACAACCAAATACAGAATAATAATAATAATAATAATAATAATAATAATAACAGTCACTAAATAAGCAGTTCACTTCATCTCTATTTCAAGGGCAGAGGGAGAGAAACCACAATATGCTTTACCTTTAAGCATGTTATGAGGAACAATCTTTCGGCTACTATGGATGAGCAAACTTTTTTGGGGGAGGTCTTAATATAATATGATCATATTATTAAGAGGCACAGCTGGAAAATATCTGTAGTGACTGCCCACTTCTCATCAAGACGTGTTAATTAGTAAGTCAAAATATAACTTCTAAAGAAGAAAAATTCTTTAATTTTACAGTTGATTTTCAAAGCATACCAGAATCTTCTGTGGGCTCAGTTTTTACTTTGATGGGGCCACAACTGAAAGAAGAAATAAATCCAAATTAAACTATGCAAGTGTAAGGACCACTCGCACAGTACTACTCAAGTGCAATCTACAACATGTCAAGAACAGCTTCACCTAGAAAACAGTATCATTCACAACTAAATCAAAAAGTATATTTTCGCAAGTCTCCCAAATAACTTTAACTGCATATTAAACATGAAGATGTATGGCATAAAAGCTTTTAATAGTCTAATCACACTGGTAAGTACGGCACTTTGCTGGTATTAATAAATAAGGGCTTACCTTCCACCTGGAGACAACATTGACCTTTCAGTATCTGTTACCATTGCCCGACCACCTATGAACAACAACAAAAATTAGATTTAACTTTTCTCAAAATTTTAAATATAACTAATGTTTCTCCAGGCTTTAGAGGGGGGAGGGCTGGGTCATGGTGTAATAACTACTGCATGACTTAGATAATAGTCTACTCTGCTTTCCTCTGTAAAGCAGACAAAATGGATGAAAATCACCTAAGAACTTTTCAACTTCTCACCTACTAGCATCTCTTTTGTTTTGCCTTTTGTTGTTGTTATTTTAGGAGACAGGGTTTCACTACATTAGGCTGGCTCTGAACTTAAAGCAATCCTCCTGTCTCAGCCTCTAAAGTGCTAGAATTACAGGCATGAGCCACTATACCTGGCTCTAGCAACTTATTTATTTATTTATTTATTTATTTATTTATTTATTTATTTAGTCTTTTTGAGACAGGGTCTCGCTAGGCAGTTCAGGCTGGCCTTGAGCTCATTTTTGTAAACCAGGCTGGTCTCAAACTCACACTGATCCTCCTGCCTCAGCCTCCCAAGTGCTGGGATTACAGGCGTGCGCCACCATGCCCAGCCCTTAGCAACTTTTTTTAATGAAAAAATTCAGACTTTGTCAGTGAAACAAAATGAAAAACATACGTACTATTTTCAAGTAAGGTAATAAAATATTGTTGATATATGATGACATATGTTAGTATTTACACCAGTCTAATTATATTTTTTCCATTAATTTTTACAATAGAACATATAAAAATGACAATTGGGGCTGGGAAGATAGCTCCGTGGCACAAGTGCCTGCCTGGCAAGTGCAAAGTCGTGAGTTTGAACCCCGGTCCTGCAAAAAAAAAAGTAAATTTAAAAAAAAGAAACAAACAGGGCTGGTGAGATGGCTCAGTGGTTTAAAGCACCTGTGATGGAAAGTTTAGGCCACCAGAGGGACCGCTGCTCGACCCCAGAAATCACATGCTGTGCCAGTCCCACCCCCAGGGCAGGCTGAGCTGGCCATAACACAAACAAATAAATGAGGTTTAAGAAAATAAAATAAATAAATAAATAAATAAATGAAACAAACATCAAAGGCAAATAATAATGTTCTAAATAAAAATATATGCAAAAAGTACAAAATACAAAACAGACTCAGGAGTGTATCTCATGCAAAGAAATCAACTAGTTGAGGACCAGCTAGATAGCTCAGCAGAGTAAAGCACCTGCTTAGGCAGATGCAGGGACGGGCTTGGGTCTGATCCCGGCATGCTGTGCAGGCCTCACCCCCAGGGAATGCTGAGATGGTGATTGAGACTGGGCATGGTGGGGAGGGCCTGTAATCCCAGAGCTTGGGGGGCTGAAAACAGAAGGATCACTGAGTCTGATTTGTGTAGTGAAACCTGTAGACCCTGTACTAAATAAAAAAAAAAAAATCAACTAGTTGAAATAATACCTGTCTGAGCAACACCCAGGATAGTCAGTACCTAAACAAACACAATGTTGGGTTATGTTCAGGGTAAACTATTCAATGGTTAAGGTTAAGACTGAATCTGGCTATGTGTGGAGGTGAGCTGCACACTTCAACTCTGGGAAGTTGAAGCAGGAGGACTGCCAAATCCAAACCCAACCAGGGTTACTTAGTGAGACCTTGTATCAAAACTAAAAATAGAAATCAAAAGGGCAGGGGATGCAGATCAGCATAAAGGGTTCAATCTCCAGTACTCAGGGGAGTGGAGAGGAGAGCTGGTGGTAGAGAGCAGCAGCTCAGAAGGACTGAGGAACAAGGGCTGCAAATAGGCCTGGGACTTCTTTCAGAGGTGATGGCAATGTTCTGGAATGAGTGGTAATAGTTGCTGAACTTTTTCTATTATGCAGAAGCAGGCATTGAACTCAGGACCTTGCGCTTGGCAGGCAAGCTCTTCTACTACTGAGCTATCTCCCCAGCCCTAGTTGCTGAACTTTTACATGTATTAAAAATCATGAATTGGATACTTAAAAATGATAAATTTCAGGGCCAGCAAGATGGTTCAGTGGTCTAAAGCGCCTGCTTAGGAAAGCTCAGGCAACTGCGGGGACTGCGGTTCGATCCCCGGCACCACATGCTGCGCCAGCCCCACCACCAGGGCAGGCTGAGCCAGCCATAAAATAAATAAATAAGCAAGCAAATAAATAAATAAATAAATAAATTTTTTTTAAAAAAATGATAAATTTCACATGCAAATTATACTGCAATTGAGAGAAGAGATGGAAGGATAAATGAGGACTCTACCAGGTGATGAAGATGTAGAATTAGAACCTGATGTAACAACTTCAAAAAAAACTGAAACATCAAAACTTCATTTGAAAGTTTTTTAAAAAGTTAAACCTAAAGGGCCGGGGAGATAGCTCAGTAGAATAAGTGCTTGCCTGGCAAGCACAAGGTCCTGAGTTCAATCTCCAGTACCACCAAAAAAAAAAAAAAAAAAGTTAAACCTATAGCTACCAAATAATCCAGCCCTTCCTACAGCAGTAAAGAAATGCCAACTACACAATACTCAATACCAAATCAATGAATAAACCAATTACGTATCACAATATAGATAAAAGTGAAATCTGACTTGGCAAAAAGTTAAAAAATGAAACTACGGATGCACGTGGACACCATGATTCTGTTCACACGCTAACAGATAAAGTGCACATGACTATAGACAGGACAACCAAGCCTGGGGCCAGGAGGAACGAAGGGAAAGTACGGAGGCTGCGGGCGCTGAGGACAGGGGCGTGCCTGTTCTGACTGCTCCCCCAGCTCCGAGGTGTACACACGGGTGAGAGCTGCTCAAGCTGTGCACTTTACATACGGTAGCTCATCAGATATCACACGCATCTTGAGAAAGCCTTGCCTTCCTTCTCACATAAGATCCTCAGCTCAGCTAACTTTCAACCAAGTTGCAGGCAACCCATAAAGAAAGGAGAGCGTCTACAGGACAGTAGTAGTAGTAAAGATTTTATTTTTTCATCATGCTGAAAATGTTTTCAGAACGTTATTTAACCAGATGTGATGGCATATGCCTGTAATGCCAGCACTTGGAGGGCTGAGGCAGAGGACTGCTTTAAGTGTAAGGCCAGTTTAGGCTACATGGCAGATCCTGTCTCAAATAACAAAACAAAACAAAAAAATTATTTAACAAAAACATAAAACATGAGCTGGGCATGAGGGTGCACATCTGAAATCCAGCACTTGGGACAACTAAGGCAGGAAGATAAGGCCAGCATTGGCCTCATCATATTGAGTTTAATGGCAGTCTGGGCCATATATTGACCTTTGCTCAAAAAACAAACAAAAAAGCCAGGAGTGATGGCATTCACCTGTAATTGCTGTACTCTGGAGGCTCAACAGGAAGATGGTGGGTATGAGCCCAGCCTGAGCCACCAAGCAGGCTCAGGTCATCCTGGGCAACTACACAGCAGGTCTGAGGCTGGCCTGGGCCCACATCAAGACTCTCCCCAGTTCTCTGTTACAAATTAACAACTCTAAAATGATTTTTTCCACATTCCTTCAAAATGGAAATGGAAAGTAAGCTGTTCCCTATCCCATCCTGGGCTCAAACACACCAAAGAAAGTAAAACCTGTACTGTATGTATCATTCTTTCCTTTATCTTTACATGGTTAGGCTTCCAAACATAATGGTTATTTTCAAAGTCTCAAACTTGACTCTAAAGGGTGCCACTTCTGTATTCTATGTTTTCCCTCCAAACAGAAAAGGCAGCCTGTTCCTTCTTGTTCTTCAGGGGCCCATCAGAATGTCACCTTCCAAATCAAGCTCCCTATGAATGACAGAGGAAGCCAGCCTCTAGTAACTCCCACTGCACCTTCTCTGAACCGCTGTCACAAGTGACCATGATGTTCTCGCTGTGACTGCTCTAAGGACTTGCCTACCTTCCAGCGCACCTGCCCTCCACAGCTTTAATGAGAAGTAGGCTTCGGCCTAAGTGGCAGTTTGCCTTCCTTGCCTAGAGGCAGAGGCTCTCTGTTCCAACCCCAGCAGCACAAAAACAAAGCTGTAATGCCATACGCAGTTCTCCATCCCCCTCACTAATCGTTTGCGCAAGAATGTCTTGCTTCAGTGCACACTAGGTAAATTAAATCCAGCTCACAATTCTGTGCAAAAATGACAGGTCCAGTATGCGATCTTACTACACTACATACTACAAACATAAAACTTGGGCTCTCTACCATAAAACAAGCAGTAGAGTTAAAAACAAGAATAAAACAAGTCTTGTGTTGGCTGTGGTGACGCATGCCTATAATCCTAGCACTGAGTAGGCTGAGGCAAGAAAATCAGGAGTTCAAGGCCAAACTAGGATACATAGACCTGACTCAAGAAAAAAACAACGAAGCCTCTACTTTTGCACCTCACTGAACCTCTTTACGAGTTTACTACAATACCCCCACTACAAAATATCTTACATCAGTCTCAATAAAAACAAAGAGAAAGCATTTGCCAGATCTAAATCTGGCAAAGAGTTAAGGAATCCAGGTGGCTACGTCAATAAAGCAACCACTTACCTAGGTGTTTCTTTGGCTCGAGGAAAGGTCTGCATTGAAACAAAACAAAAACTATGTATGAATACACACAATTAATATAAAACATAACTATAAGTAGCATCTGCATTAAAATAAATAATTCAGCTTTATCTGAATAAACTGTTGATGGGTAACAAGGGAGAAAGCATTCACCTCTTAACGATGAACGAAATCCCTGCTTTGTTCTCCAAAATCCACTTCAGTGTAGCAAGATCATAGTTCTCAGGGTGTTTAAAGGCCACCCCTTCTGGAAGCCCCTGCACAGCCACTGCCGACTGGTCCCGCAGCATCTTCTCGTAGGGAACAGGCACCACTGTGGATTTGCCTAGCGCTTTCCCTGAGGGAGGTGGCATGAGGGTATCACTAAATAGTTAAAACCAAAAACTAAACCATCAGCTCATTACAGCTTAACACATGCTATTCATGTTTTTCAATAGAAATGAGTTCCAAAACTGCTTAACAATAGTGTTCCAGCATTAGCTAAAGCTCTAAACTTGAAGCACAGCCAAAGAACCAAAATGTAAAGTACAGAAAATATTTTATTCTAAAACCTACACAATGGGGGCTGGTGAGATAGCTCTGTGGCACAAGTGCCTACCTGGCAAGCGCAAGGTCGTGAATTTGAACCCCGGTCCCACCAAAAAATAAAAAATAAAACCTACACAAGAAGCTGACCATGGTGGCACATGCCTGCTATCCCAGCACTAGGGAGGCTGAGGCAGGAGGATCAGTGTGAGTTCGAGACCAGGCTGGGCTACAAAAGTGAGCTCAAGGCCAGCCTGAACTGCATAGAGAGATCCTATCTCAAAAAGACCAGGAAAAAAAAAAACCTACACAAGGGCCGGGATGTAGTTCAGGGGAACAGTGCTTGCAAGGCAAGCATAAGGTCCTGAGTTCAATCCCTAGTACCAAATAATAACAATAGTAATAATAATAATAAAATTAAAAT
>PVKN010020631.1:0-15860 GCA_004027915.1 Capromys pilorides
GAGAGGAGACAGAGACAGAGAGGACAGAAGAGGAGAAAATAAAAAGCCACGGGGCCCAGCATGCGTTTGGAAGGAATCTTGCTTTTTGGCTGGCTCAGGCTGCCCTAAGGGCAGGTCGGGGAAGGCTTGTGGAGCTGGGGATCGAACCTGTCCCCTTGCCCCACTGGGTTTGCCCGAGCAGGTGCTTAAACAACTGAGCTAAGCCGCAGGCCCCTCCAGCATGTGTCTGAGATGCCCCACGGGGCGGAAAGCAGCCAGGTGACCAGAACTTGCTCCCCAGCGACCAGGTAGTGTCGCAGGCTGAGCCGCCCTGCAGAGCAGAATGAGGACGGGAGGGAGGTGGATGGGAGTGGGACCCAGCTCCTCCTGGGCCTCGAGGGGACCCCGAGTCCCCGCATTCAGTGAAGCCACAACCTCCATGCCCAAGTGAGCTGAGCAAAGACTGGGGCACGCCCTGCACTGCAGCCAGCTGGGGCTTAGATGGGGGACCCAGAGGGGCTGGCGCAGGAGGGGGCCTCAGGCTCCACGTGAGCGCACGGCTGTCCTGCAGGCCCTGTCACACCATGGCCGTGGCCAGCTACATCACCCGCCCACACCCAGCAGACAAACCCTAGGCCAGCAAACGCGTTTCCCAAGTGCCCACCCGCTGACACCCCCACGGGGCAGTGGAGCCCCGCCGCGGCAGTGGACGGAGGACAGGACAGCCACCCCAGCCCCTTGGGTCAGTCGGAGGGCCTGGGGAAGACGGGAAAAGCGCTCCTGCCAACAAGCTGCGGAGACTCCCCCAGCCTGGGCCCCCTTGACAGCCTCAAGGCTGTCATGACCGCTCCTGGTCCGGCCCAGTGTCAAGGCCGGGCCGTACTGAGCCGTTCCGAGTGACATCACCCCACATCCCGTGCCGCCGAGTTCAAAGTCGGCAAGAAGCAAGGTAAACATTGATCCTGGCTCCTGGGAGAGTTGCCAGGAGCCAGCCCCAGACATGCCGGGACAGGTTGGCCGCGCTACCCCGTGTGGATGTATTCGGGAAAAGTCCCAGGTAACCAGATCTGCTTTGCCGCAGGTCCTGGAGGCCTGGCACTGTGCCCCACTCGGGTCACGCAGGACCAAGTGTCTGTGGCCACACCTGGGCGTCCCCACTCAGAGCAAGGGGGGACTCGTTCCTGGTCTTGGCAGATCCGTCAAGTGTGAGGTTCGGTTTGAGGCAGGAGGCAAGAGAGGCTTTAGGAGAAAGACACTTCCATTGGGGGCCAAAGCCAACGTTTTAACCAAAGGGAGTATAAATTAGCGTCCCAAAAGTAGCACTGTTGCTTCCAGGTGGGGTTGGGGGAGTAGCGGGAGGAAGAAAAGCCAAAGGAGCCAGGTGTGGCAGTGTGTACCTGTAGCCCCAGCACTGGCTGGGGAGGCTGAGGCAGGAGGATCACTGTAAGTTTGAGGCCAGGCTGGGCTACACAGTGAGACCTTGTCTCAAAACAAAACAAAACCAGAAAGAAAAAAGAGAAACAAAGAAAACTAAAGAAAGAAACAGCAGCCCATCCAAAGGCTGGCCCCTCCGAGGCTGCTCCTCTTTGGAGACGTGTTTTAGGGACCAGGTCTTAACGTGACTTTCACATCAAACCAGTCGGGGACAGAGAAACTCTGGAGCGCCTTCACCCACCGCAAGCTTGGAAAGGCAGATGGCTGGTGGCCCCGGCTGTGGCATCCCTGGGCACACAGCTGTGTCCCCCGACGCACCAGGGAACGGAAAAAGACACTTCCTTCGAATCAGTCCGGGTAATGCTGAGCAAAATGAGGCAGTGGAAGGCGGATCCACAGCCGGTGGGCTGGTCCTTGCCCCTCGCCCATGACAGGCGGCCCGAGGCGGCCTCAGTGTTCGTGGCAGCAGCTGATTTTGCCCTCTGACTGCTCAAGCACGTCCAGCATCTCCTCGATGATGGCCCGCAGCGCCCTACCCAGCTGGTCCGCGTTGTAGGGCTTCCCCAGCGGGGGCACGTGCACGAAGGCCGAGCGGCCGTGGCTCTGGTACAGGGAGGTGTAGTAGGTGAAGTCACAGAGGTACCTGGGGCAGGGTGGGGCGAGAGCACAGGACGGGAGTCAGGGCGCACAGTGCATCAGGCGTTGCACCGTGACCGACCCCAAAAGCCTGTGCCGCGTGCTGAAGCGCTGAGGGAGTGGAGACTTTAAGAGGTGGGGCATAGGAAGGATGCGTGGCTACTGGGGGCGTGGCCTCGGAGCCTATATAAAGACTTGCCGGCTTCTCTCTTCTCCGGCTGGCTGCCCTGATGTGAGTGCCCCTGCTCTGCCGTGAGGCTTCTCTTGGGAAGTTTGGCCTGGCAGCAGGCCCAGAAGCATGAGGGGAACTGACATGGACCAGGGCCTCAGAAACCCGAACCAAAGCCAGTCTTTACTTCTTTTGTTTTGAGACAGTGTCTAGCTCTGTAGTTCAGGCTAATCTTGAACTCGCACTGTAACACAGGCTGGCCTTGAACTCACGGAAGTCCTCCTGCCTCAGCCTCCTGAGTACGAGAATGCGAGGTGCCCCCCCCCCATGGCCAGCAAGAGTTATACTAAACCAGGTATACGCGCGGTGCCCCTTGTAGGGCCTCCGAGCAAGCTCTTGGGGCCCCAAAGCTCCTTTGCTGAAGGCTGCACCCCGACTGAGGGCTCAGAGAGGCCCAGAGGGCACTGTGGAGTGGAAACCTCCTGACATCCGTGACAGCCCAGTAGCGAACGCGCACATAGAGGGCCCGTAAACTTGGCCACCAAGCCAGGCACAGGGACAGCCCTGCTCCTGCCCAGCCCCGGGCCCACAGCGCCCTACCTGCCCGCGTCCTGAGAGATGGTCACCGACACGTCCAGCCCCAGGGTGGTGACCCGCTTGCAGACGGCGTCCATGTCGATGATAGAGTCGATGCTCTCCGGCCCGTCCTCCACACAGCACTGCGAGCCAGGGCAGAAGCGGCAGTTGTCCAGTCCCTTGTAGCCCTTGTTGTGCCCGCACTTCTCCAGTGTGACCGTGGTCGCCATGCCTGACACCCCGACATGCACCACCAGCTGCAGACCGACGACAGGGAGGGCTTAGCAGTGCCCGGCCCCGGGGCGGGGTGGCTGGGGCTGGGGAGAGGGCGCTGGCGGCTTCCTGCTGGAGCAGACCCTGTGGTCACCCCGCAGGAGGGCTTGCAGCTCGGCGGGGGCGGGCGGAACAAGCAGCTTTATTTGTGATTACGGCAGAACCCAGGCTGGCTTAGTCGCTCCGCTCAGGGCGGGGGTGGTGTCCTTCTGAAAACAAGACACTATGCAGCTGCTAAAATGCCCACGGTGGCATGGAGGGGCACACCTGGCACCCAGCGCTCAGGAGGCTGAGGATGCAGGGCTGTCGGGAGTTCGAGGCCAGCGTGGGCTACATAGTGAGCTCAAGGTCAGCCTGAGCTGCTGCCTAGGGAGACCCTGTCTCAGAAAGACAAAAAGGAAAAAAAAGCCCAAGGTGGCATTAGAGAGAATGAGCTTCAGGACATTCCCATGGTGATGAAAAATGTGGCCAACACTTACATTTTCTTTTTCCTTCTTTTCTTTTTGAGGCAGGGTCTCGCTATGCGGTTCAGGCTGACCTTGAGCTCACTTTCGTAGCCCAGGCTGGTGTCGAATTTGCACTGATCCTCCTGCTTCAGCCTCCCGAGTGCTGGGATTACAGGCGTGCGCCACCACTCCCAGCCAAATTTTTTTTTTTTTTTTGGAGGGACCGGGGTTCAAACTCACGACCCTGCACTTGCCAGGCAGGCACTTGTGCCACGGAGCTATCTCCCCAAGCCCCATGCCCGGCCAAATTTTTAAAGTTATTATAATAAAGACATTGTCATGAATTCCCCTAGAAATCCCCCCTCTTGCTTCAACTGTCTCTCTGTTTCTGTCTTTCTATGTATTTAGTTGTTACAGGGTCTCACTAAGAAGCTCAGACTCAGTGATCCTCCTGTCTCGGCCTCCCCAGTGCTGGGATTACAGGAGTGCCACTACACCTGAACTCTGGCTGGCTCAGTGTGCCCTGGAGGCAGGGCTGTTGCAGCATCTGGTGCGGGGGATGGAACCTCAGTCCCTCCTTGCCTAAGCAAGTGCTTCATCTGCTGAACTATCTCGAACTATCTCGCTGGCCCTTTGCTTCAACTGTTGACCCAGTCCTTTCACTTTCTGAAGCAGTTCTGGGAGTTGCCTTTTGTGCAAGTTTATGAGGCATGATCAAAAAAATATGGTGAATGATACCATGATGTGCCATCTCTCGGTTTAGTTTTGAGAAGGGTTTTTTTTTTTCTTTTTTCTTTTTTTGGCTGGTTCAGGTTGCCTTAAGAGTGGGTCTGGGTATCGAACCACCATCCCCTGTGCTTGACTGGGATTGCCAGCGCAAGTGCTTAAACCACTGAGCTAACTTGAAAGCCCCCGGTTTCTTCTTCTTTCTTTTTTTGGTGCCGGGAATCAAACTCAGGACCCTGCGCTTTCCTCACAGGCTTTGTGCCACTGAGCTAAATCCTGGCCTCATTCCCAGAAAGGCTGGTGCACAGAAGCACGACACTGTCCTCACGCGCTGTGCTCGCCACACTGGCCAGGTGCTCTGGACCTTCTCCCGGGTCACGATGACCATGGACATAAACATGTGAAGTCACTCAGGACTCGGAGGCGGGTGCCACGGAGCAGCTACAGCACTCACTGAACAGGACCCCGCGCGGCCACAGAGAGTGGCTGGGGCGCTGGGCTCGGTGTGTGGGAAGTGCTGGAGAGCATCCGTGGCCATCTGTCCTTTACTATAATCATTTTTTTTAAATGTCAACATTCACAATTTTTTGATCACACCCCCAACAGCCAAGGGCAAAATCCCAAGTGTAGCTTTCAGGGATTTAGCCTAAAATTTACCAAACATGCAAGAAAGACGGTCACTTCAGAGTTATTTATAAAAGCGGTGTTCAAAAGGGGGGGGGGGGCAATGAAAAGCACAGGAACAAATATGGGTGCCCAGGCTAGGGAGACAGCTCGGCAGTCTAAGTGCCTGCTGGGCAAGCACGAGGACCTGGTTCCTGGTACCACGTGCCCTGCAGTCTTGCCCCGGGGGTGCTGAGCCAGCAATGAAACTGATGTGGTGGGGCACATCTGTAATCCCAGCACTGGGGAGGCTCAGACAGGAGGGTCACTATGAGTCTGAGCTGCATAGTGAGACCCTGTACCAAATAAGTAAACAAATAAAAGATTTTTAAAAATTAGCCAGCGTGGTGGCCGACGCCTATAATCCCAGCACTTGGGCGTCTGAGGCAGGAGGATGATGTGAGTTCGAGACCAGCCTGGGCTACAAAAGTGAGCTCAAGGCCAGCCTGAACTGCATAGCGAGACCCTGTCTCAAAAAGACAAAAAAAAAAAATAAAAAAGATTAAATGACTATGCTAATTACTAAAAATTACCTTACACAGGTGGGCCAGCCAAATAGCTCAGTGGATTAAAGCACCTGCAAGCAGGCGCAGGGGCCGGGGATTCAATCCCGGAGTTAGCTGTGTGTCCTCCTTCCCCAACCCCTCCCTCCCGTGCATGCGCAGGTGCACATGCAGACCATAAGTGAGACTGGGCGTGGCATTGCACCCTGCAATCCCAGCTCTCGGGAGGCTAACAGGGCGCGCACTACCAGTCAACTCTAGTAATGAGACCCTGAACACCGTGCAGACCCTTCCCTAAAATACAAAAAGTAAAATAAAAAGTAAAAATAACCTTACCCTGAAAATGTATTTATTTATGGGGCCTGGCGAGATAGCTCAGCGGGATAAATAAATAAATAAACAAACAAACAAACAAATAAAGTTAAAAAAAAAAAGAAAATGTATTTATTTACTTATTTATTGAGACAGTGGTCTTGCTGTATAGCTAAGGCTGACCTCAAACTTATACTGTGATCCTCCTGCCTCAGCCTCCTAAATGCCGGGTTGACAGGTGTATGTCACCATGCCTGACTAAAAATAACGTTTTCAAATGTAATTTTGTTTTATATTTATTTACTTAGTCTTTTTCAGACAGGGTCTCGCTATGCAGTTCAGGCTGGCCTTGAGCTCGCTTCTGTAGCCCAGGCTGGTCTCTAACTCACACTGATCCTCTTGCCTCAGCCTCCCAAGTGCTGGGATTACAGTCATGCGCCACCACACCCGGCTTACAACACATTTTAGAAGCAAGGCTCCAAAGTGAACATCTTAACTTCCTCTTGGTTTTTGCATGCACTGAACAACCACGTGAAGCTATAGAATTCAGGCGGGGCTGGGCTCCGTGGTGTGTGCTGTCACCCCAGCGCGGGGGAGGCTGAGGCAGGAGGCAGGAGGCTCGGCCTGGGCTGCACAGTGACTGCCAGGCCAGCCGGGGCTACATAGGGAGACCCTGTTTCAAAAACAATTCAATTAAATTTAGATCAGGGGCTGGGAGCGGCCAGGCCCGGCTGCACCACCTGGGCCAGGCGGTGGCTTTGGACCGTTTATACAATGATGTAATCGTTTGCTGGTTTCCCTTGGAACGGATCCTGCCCTTATGCAACATGTGACTGGGACGCACTTGAGTTTTTAACCCCAGGATTACAGCGGAAGGAGAAACGTAGCCACGGTCCAGGGCCCTTCTGGAAGGTCCGGTGACTCAGCCAGGGCAAAGCAGCTGGCTCCTCAGAGCCAGGAGTCCAGGCTGGGGTGCAGTGCAGTCATTCAGTGGTGGCCTGGCGCACGATGGGGCCCTGGGCTCCATCCAGGCACCTGGTGGGGGAGGGGATGGTGGCGAAGGCTATGACCCCAGCACTTGGGGAGCTGAGGCAGGAAGACTACTTTGAGTTCAAGGCCAGCATGAGCTCCATAGTGAGTTTAAGGCCAGCCTGACCTGCAGTCAGACCCTGTCTCAAAAAACCACAGAGAGGGCCGGCGAGATGGTTCAGTGGTCTAAAGCGCCTGCTTAGGAGGGCTCAGGCAACTGCGGGGACTGCAGTTTGATCCCTGGCACCACATGCTGCGCCAGCGCCACCACCAGGGCAGGCTGAGCCAGCCACAAAATGAATGAATAAAGAAACGAACACAACAAGCAAACAAATAAATAAATAAATAAAATTTGAAAAAAAAAAAAAAAACCAGAGAGAAAGAGAGACAGAGACAGAGACAGGGAAGACCAACAGCTGGGCAGTGCGACGTGGGCCCATAATCCCAGACTGGAGAGGGTGAGGCAGGAAGATCCCAAGTTTAAGCCCAGCCGAGGCAGCTGAGTGGCTTAACCAGACGCAGTCTCACGATCCAACCGACCCAGGCCTGGGCCGCTCACCTGTGGGCTGTGCTTCTCCCAGAGGGCCGGGATGAGCCTCTGCACCGTCTGGTACTCCACCGGGATCTCGTACACGTGCAGATCCACGCTGTCACCCAGGCCCAGCTTCTCCAGCTCCTGGGGAGGCACAGGGGGTCACGGCACCGTCCCTGCCATGGCCCGGGCAGCAGGACCACCACCGCCCACTCTGCGGCTCCTTGCACCCTCCCCTGGATGCTGTCCAGCACCCTCTGTGGCCCGCTGGGCGTGGCCCTGCCTGTGTGGCCCTGGGAAGATCGAGACCCTCTCTGAGCCCCAGTTTCCTTGCCTGTAGAAAGGCTCAGTGAAGCGCTGAGCTCCCAGGAGCAGCAGGAGGCGCTCAGGGGTCCCAGCGAGGCCACTGCCTCAGGCTACCCAATGCTGGACGGCAGGTGTGCGTGGTGGGAATCCTTCCTAGGAGCCAGGCGTGGTGGCGCAAGCCTGTCTTCCCAGCACTCAGGAGGCTGAGGCAGAAGGATCGCTGCAAGTTCGTGCCCAACCTGAGCTACGAAATAAGCTCAAGGCCAGCCTGAACTTCATAGCAAAACTCTGTCGCAAAAGGACCAAACAATGAAAATATAGAAAGAACTGGGGCGAACATGTGCCAGGCCTTGGGTTCCATTCTCAGCAAAACAAGAAAGACACATAACTAGAGGCGGGGCCTTGGGATTATCAGGACACTGCTGGGAGGAGCAGCCCACCCCACCGTGTGACTGACAGCGCTTGCCCCTCGGTTCCCCACAGCGGGAGCCCCAGAACCGGAGCTCAGGCCCCGCCCACACTTCCTGCCTCTCACTCTGTGACCCTAGCTGGGGCCTGGGGACTTTGCAGGCCCCACATGTGGCCTCCCCAGCCTGGGCCAGGGCCATGCAGCAAACAAACTCGCTGCCCTGGGTGATAACCAACAGCAACTGGCCTACGACAATGAACTCTAAGCTCTTTCCTCTCTTAAAGACAAGTCATGCAGGGCGTGGTGGCCCACCCAATCATCTCCACTCCACTGGCGAGGCTAAGGCAGGAGGATCACCGAGAATCTGAGGCCAGCCTGGGCCACACAGTTGAGTTCAAGGCCAGATGAAACTGCCTAGGGAGGGCCGGGGAGATAGCTCCGTGGCACAAGTACCTGCCTGGCAAGTGCAAGGTCGTGAGTTTGAACCCTGGCCCCGCCAAAACACACAAACAAAGCTACCTAGGGAGGACCTAATTCAGAACAAACAAGACAAATCAAAAGACACATAAACCCACAGGCAATAATAAAAGAAAAAAAATGGGCAGGAAGTCAGGCGCGGGGTCGATGAGTGCAGTCCCTGGAACTCGGAGGCTGAGCCGCCCCAGCGAGTTCAAGGCCAGTCAGGGTGACCTGGTGAGATGGCATCTTGGTGGGAGGGCAGAAGTCGCATCTCGGGGTGGGACTAAGGGCTTAAAACACCTGCTTGGCACCAGCGAGACCCTGGACTCTACCCCCAGCATCACACAAAGAAGAACAACAAAAAGATAAACTGGATTACCAAAACTGAAAAAACTGAGCGAGGTATTTCCAGGTGTGCCATGGCTAGATGGCGCCACCTTCTGGACAAGGAAGGAACTGATTGAACCCGCTAAGAACTGAGTGAACGTTCCGAAAAATGAGTAAGCAAAACCAGAGCCCCCGCCCTCTCCTAGGTGGCCCTGTGAGCTCCAAGTGTCTCGAGCCCCTCGTGGCAGGGTTTACTGCTTTATTTATTTATTTATTTATTTATTTATTTATTTATTTATTTATGTTATGGCGAGCTCAGCCTGCGGTGCTGGGGATCAATCCGCCGTCCCTGCGGTTGGTTGCCTAAGCTTGCTGTACTGCATTAGCCGGCCCCAGGGTTCCGGGGATAGAACCACGATCCCTGTGGTTGCCTAAGCTTTCCTAAGCAGGAGCTTTAGACTGCTGAGCTATCTCGCCAGCCCCAGGGTCTGTTTCTTAAACCTGGATGGAAACCTTCATTTAAGAAAAGCAAGGGGGGGGGGGGGCTGGCAAGATGGTTCAGCGGTCTAAAGCACCTGCGTAGAAAAACTTAGGAACTGGAAGGACCGAGGTTCAATCCCCGGCACCACATGCTGTGCCAGCCCCAACCCCAGGGCAGGCTGAGCCAGCCATAATACAAAATAAATAAATAAATTAACAAACATGTACTAATAAAAATTATTTTAAAAAAAAGAAAAGAAAAGCAAGGGGCCAGGGAGATAGCTCAGGGGCATAAGTGCTTGCCTGGCAAGTGCAAGGTACTGGGTTTGATCCCTGGTTTCACAAAATAAAGACAGAAAAGCCCGAGCTGCATGTGGTGGTGCATGCCCCTGCACTGGGGAAGCTGAGGCAGGAGGATCCCAAGCGTAAGGTCAGCTGAGTGTGAAGGTCCTGGGTTGCCTCCTCAGTACCAGAAAGCAGCCAGTACCAGGGCAAAGCTTAGGTGGGAAATTGTATCAGGATGACACAGATAGGTAGGTTCCTGGAGCCTTGTGACGGCCACCAGCGGCCTCACGCCCAGGGCCCCCATAGGGGGCCGCATCTCACTCCCACGCTGGGCATCACCCAAGCGCCACATCTGAAATCCTCCAGGACTCTGTAACTCCTGTCTCCGCTTTGTCTGAAGCTGGTTGGGAAATCTGACATCTAGACACCGGCTTCGGTGCAGCCCACGCCGGCCCTGCACGTGGCCGTAGGAATTTCACTTCCGCAACAGCCTGGCCAGGAACAAGGGCAGGGAGGATGGGAGGCCAGCGGAGAGGAGGGCATTCCTGGGCTCTGCGTTAGGCAGCTGTACTGTGTGGAATGCCCAGGCAGGAGGACAGTGGCAAGTTCAAGCCCAGCGTGGGCAGCGTGCTGACTCAACTAGACTGTCTCCAACTAAAAATACAAAACAGGGCTGGGGGTCAGCTCCGTGGGAAGGCCCTGGTGCCCTCCCCAGCCCTGGAGAAGATTCTCCGGGAAAGCAGAGTTCGCGAGCCCCGAGAGGCGAGGCAGTCTTGAGGCGTCTCCAGCAGACACTTTTTCCTGCTAATCTGTCCAGGCTAAGGTGGAACTTGCGATCCTCCTGCCTCAGCCCCCGCAGAAGCAGGCACTAGAAGAGGAACATGCGGCGGTTCACCAACTGAACTGTGCCATGGAGCACAGAGCAAGGAGGAGGGGCGCTGGGGTGACAGGGATTCAACGTACGGCTTGGTGGAAGGCAGCGTGGGACCCGGCGCTTTCCCTTGCCTGAAAGGCACTGGAAGGTCAGTCAGCAAGCCAAGGGACAGCTGCAGACTGCAGGACTGCGCGGACGTCCAAGGACTCAGAGGGGCCAGGGACAGAGCTCGGCGGCACCGTGCCAGTGTATGCCTGTGATCCCAGCACTCGGGAGGCTGAGGCAGGAGGATCTCAAGGTCCAGGTCAGATGGGCAACTTTTTTTTTTTTAAACTTTATTTGTTTATGTTATGGCTGGCTCAGCCTGCCCTAGGGGTAGGGTTGGCACAGCATGTGGTGCCGGGGATCGAACTACGGTCCCTGCGGTTGCCTAAGCTTGCCTAAGCAGGCGCTTTAGACTGCTGAGCTAACGCGCCGGCCCCAGATGGGCAACTTCTCACTGCTGTCTTGCTTTCTGAGACGAGGGCTCGCCATGCAGGTTAGGCTGCTGCTGAACTCACTGTGTAGGCCGGGCTGGCCTCCAGCCCATGGCAGTGCTCCTGCCCCAGCCTCCTAAGTGCCAGGACAACAGGCATAGGCTAATGTTGTGATTTGTAGCTAGATATCCCCCCACAAGCCTCATGTAAATCATGGGGCTGTCAAGCACACTGCTTGAGGGGCGTGGCTTGAGGGGGCGTGGCCGAGAGGCGGGAACAGAACCGTTACCCGTTACACCGACCAAACGCACTGTCAGAATGCTCCCCCCGCCCCACAGGTGGCGGTGTCTCTGGAGGTGTGGAGCCGATCCTCCTGGACACGGCAGCGCCCCAGCCCCTCCTCCAGTCCCTATAAAGTGGGCGCAGTGTCTTGAAACCTCCAGGAACTGTGAGCTAAATAAACCTTTCTTCCCCTAAGCTTGTGTGGTGGGTATTCGTCCCGGCAATGACAGAATAGTGACTAAAACAGCCACCAAGCCTGGCTGAGCCTGGGCAATTTGGCCAGACCCTGTCTCAAAACAGAAAATAAAAAGAGCTGCATAGCCAGGCACCGTGAGACCTCTAACCTGAGCATGCTGGGAGGCTGAGGCAGGAGGACGGGGAGTTTGAGTTCAGGCCAGGCAACCTGGTGAGTTGGTGAGATCCTATCTCAAAATTAAATAGTAAAAGCAGAGCTAGGGGGTTCCGCGCCATCCAAAGGCCCTGGCTCCAATGCCAAACACCAATAAAATGAAAGAATGAGGGCGGGGATGTGCAGCTCAGCGGTAGAGCACTCCTGGGGCCATTCCCAGCATGGGAAGAAGAAGGGGCTGAGTCCTCTTGTGCAGAACTCCCACTGGGGCCTTGCCCAAGGCAGGCCACCCCCAAGCACCCCTGGCCATGGAGCAGGGTTTGGGGACCCGGATGTGGCGCAGGTGGTCAGCAAGGCCCAGCGCAGCAGCAGCTCTGTGGGGCACTTCCAGGCCTCAGGTGGCAGCGGCAGAGCCTGTCCAACCTGCCGTGGCAACGCCAGGGGCTGCACACCAGCCAGACACGGGGAGCTGGTGTTGTGGCAGCCACAGAGGAGCCAGCTTTATTTACTCAGTGATTTAAATTTTGAGACAGGGTCTTGTTGTGTGGCTCAGGCTGGCCTCCAACTCTCGGTGATCCTCCTGCCTCGGCCTCGAGTGAGTTGGGGTGACAGACAGGCCTACGCCACCACGCCTGGTTTTGCGTCTAGTTTTTAAAGGGCGGCCGGGGGGGGGGGGGGGCGGCAGCCTGAAGCCTACGCACACCTGCGAGGATGCAGGGGTGTCACCTGGCTCCTGTTCAGCCTGGGCCTCCGCAGGACAGGCGGCTCGGGGAGGGGGTGCCCACCCGTCCACCTGAGCATCCCCGTGCCCCACACCCGCAGGGCTGACCGATTCCCTCGACCCCACCACAAAGGCCCCCTTTGTTTGCTCGTAATATCCTTAGCAGGTCTGTCTAGACCGGCTGCGCGGTAATTGTCCCGGATGTCACCAAGCTCTGTGACCCGCTCCCGAGGGACCACTGCAGACGGCTGAGCCTCGGGGCTCCCTGGCCTTGCACCCACCTGAGCCCAGCCACTCCCAGGCCCCGGGTGACTGGACACATGGGGAGTGGGGTACTGGCAGCCTCCCACCCTGCCACCCCATGTGGGAGCAAGTTCTCCCCAGCAAGCAGAGCTGAGGGGAGGAAGTAGGACAGAGAAGGGGGGAGAGAGCCGGGGTGGGGTGAACACTGGCCCCTGGCTACGAGGGAGGCTGAGGAGGGAGGGTGGCAAGTCGAAGCCCAGCTGCGTAGCCTAGGGATTTGTTAAGATTCCGCCTCAGGTGAAAAATGAAAAGGGCTGGGGTGCAGCTCCACGTGAGGGTCCCGAAGCACCTTCAGCCGCTGAGCGTGGCACTGGGGCAGAGGCCACAACTCCCAGCTCTAGCTGTGGCACGGAATGTGGGCACAGTCATGGGAGGCGGGTGGCCCCAGGGAGGAGGAGGGCAAACTGAGGCAGAGCAGAAGTTGTGCCCAGCTGGCACTCTGGACGGAGGTGGCAGACACATCCTGTGACCGCTTTTGAAAGACACGGAGCACACGCCTGTGCCCAGGTGTATTTTCTTGTGGGATAGATGCGGAGGCTGAGGCAGGAGGATCGGTGCAAGTTTACCACCAGCTTGGGCTAACGTAATGAGTCTGAAGCCAGCCTGCATTGCACAGGGAGACCCTGTGTTAAAAACCTGCACAAAACACGCCACACTCCCTGGATCATACAGACGGGAGCACCCAGTACAGCTCTTTGGGCTTGAGAAGGTTTTGTTTTCAAAAGGAGCTGCGCAGATCCGAGCGGCCGAGCCTCCATCTCTTCACCTGAGGCCCGGTCCGGGCTCTTCCTCAAGGGCCACCAACTTCAGGGAGTCGGGACAGGACTGCTGGAGCTGGCGTGAGGAGCAGGCGGAGCCGCGGGCCTCCTCTGCCAGCCGTGACCCCCGAAGTAGCCGCCAAGGATTGCCAAAGATTGTTTAATTGATTTTCCTCCTATTTACATGCAGATGCAGCGTCTGGGGCCGGGAATGCAGCCGCTGCGCTTTGTGTTCTGAGCCCCGTGAAGGCTCCTGTCTGAACGGCGACAAAGCCCGGCGGCGCAGGAGTCTGCAGGGACACGCTGTCTCTTTTTGTCTGCGGCTCGGGCCGGCCAGGGCCACGGTCCCATCTGCGGGTCCCCGCCAGGCCCTCCGCGCTGCGCCCCACCGAAGGGGCTGGAAAAAACCGGAGGTGGGGCACTGAGGTGGGGGTGGAGGGTGGGTGTGGGAGGGTCAGATAGTGGGGTTCCTTCTTGGGTCTCCCGGCAAAGGCAGGAGGCTGGGCGGGGAAGCAGGGAGTGCTTTAAATCAGCCAGCCAATGAGCCAGACTAATAGCGCTTGACGGCAGCCCCTGCCAAGTCACACAGAGACCTTTCTGTCGCTCTGTTCATTGTTTCCCACTCTCCCCCCACCAACCCACCCTGTGCCCATCTGGTAAGAAACTGGAAAGATCCCACAGACTGGGGACACCCAGAAAGCCACCCCTCCCCCACCATTTGTAGGCAGCAGTGGCTGGGAGGTGGCTGCAAGGGCCACTGTGCCCCCTCCTATCAAGTGAAAGATACCCCACTCCAAGAAGAACCTGTGACTGGCCAAGGGTGCTGGCAGACACCTGTCGTCCCAGCACTCGGGAGGCTGAGGCAGGAGGACTGCCCCGAGTTCAAGTGCAGCCTGGGCTACACAGTGAGACCCTGTCTCACTCTCCCTTCCCTAAGAAAGGATAACCTGTAACCATCACGCAGGGACGGCTGCTGAATTCTGGAATGCCCCCCACCCAACACCACCTCAACAGACATGCCCGGTGCCAGCTGCCGCCTAATGTGTGCACAGCCCTAGGCTTCCAAAGGCCTCCGTGGGTGCCAGATACGGCCAGGAGGAACCTGCTGCAGGCCGACTCCCCCAAGCCTCATTACCTGGACTGCGATCCAGCTGGCATTCACGGTGTGCTCCCCAAATGGGCCGAACCCTGCAAACACAGCAAAGTCACGGGTCACCCGCTGAGTGGCCCTGCCCAGACTGCCCCAGGCCGGGTGCTGTCGCTGGCTGGAGAAGCAGGCCAGGAGCTCCAGGGTTGCTTGGCACCAGCAACAGCACTGGGGGGGGGGGGGGGGGGGGGGGTATCTGAATCTGGATGCACCCAGAGCCTCCCAGAGGCTTCCAAATGAGGCCCCGAGCCCTGCCCAGCCCTGCCCTCCAGGTGGCAGCCTGTTCTGTCCACTCCCCACCCCACCAAGCTGACTTCTTCCTTTTTGGGTTTGGGCTTTAGCTTCTGAGGCAAGGACTCAGCATGTCGTCCAGGCTGCCCTTAAAGTCAGTCTGGACCCTACTCTGGCCTGAAGCTTATGCTGATGCCCCTGCCTCAGCCTCCCCAGTGCTGGATGACAGGCGGGCACCACCAGGCCTGGCTGCTTCGTTCCTCAATTTCTTATGCTCACCTTGACGCAACTTCTAATTTTCTTTTTTCTTTTCTTTTTTTTTTGTGGGACCGGGGTTCGAACTCACGACTTTGCACTTGCCAGGCAGGCACTTGTTCCACGGAGCTATCTCCCCAGCCCCTTCTACATTCCAGGTTCTTTTTATTTTTTATTTTGAGCCAGGGTCTCACTAAGACACCAAATCGACCTGGCTGGGGCCAGAAGAGGAAATAGCTCCATGGCACAAGTACCTACCTGCCTGGCAAGTGCAAGGTCATGAGTTTGAACCCCAGTCCCACAAAAAACAAAACAAAACAAAAATTGTCCTGGCTAGGTTTGAATTTATGATCTTCCTGCCTCAGCCTCCCAGATTGGTAGGATTATTTTAGTACCCCAACAAGCTGGGCAACCTCCATGTCATTATGCCGTCACTGTCTTGGTAGGACCTGTCCCGTGTCTCTTACCTGGACGCATTGGCCCTGTGAAATGCCACAGGGTAGTAGCAGCGGAAGGGCTGCTGAAGCTCTGGGTCCCATTTCCCAAGCCTGACAGTCACCTGGGCTGTGCAGAGCGACCTGCATGCATGGCAGTGGTTAGTGCTTCTCAGTCTAAAGTTCAGCAGCCAGGAATGAGGAGACCCAGAGGTGAAGCCAGGTACCCAAGGTCACACAGCAAGAAGCTGCAAGAGCCACCAGCCCCTCTCTGGCAAGGGTTTTTAAGGTTAAAATATAAACATCTCACTGGGTGGAGCTTCATCCTGCCTGTCAGCCTGTCATGCCGGAGGCTGGGCCAGGAAGACGTTGCGTTTGCCGCTAACCTGGTTGACTTAGAGACCTCGCCTCAGAATAAGAAGTAAAATGAGCTGGTTAGTAGCTCAGTGGTGAGAGCCTGCCTAGCTTGTGCGAGGCCCGGGGTTC